>PVIW01002409.1:0-32425 GCA_004026585.1 Noctilio leporinus
CAACAAGCAAAACAGAACCAAGTGTATGAATACAAGGAATAGGCCTGCAGTGGTCAGGGGGAAAGGGGTTGGGGGGAGGCAGAGGCAAAGAAGGGGAGCAGCTTAGACAAGAACCTAGTATAAAGGAACCATGGACATGGACAACAGGTGGGATTGACTTTGGGGGGAAAGGGTGGGTGGGGAGGGGGACAGAGGGGAGTAAAAAAGGGATGGATGTAATACAACAACAATAAAATTAAAAAAAAAAAAAAGAAACTCAATATTGACATGGGACATATATTATTAATTATAATTAATTACATGTTAAAATTAATTGCATGCATTTAGTTTCATTTTATTGACAATGTAACTAAACATTGCATAAAATGTAACTAGTTGTGAATGTGCTATCTCTTGTGATGTGTTTCACCTCTTAGATTTCTGTGTTATTTTTATAATGAGCACATATTAAAATATAGATGTGAATCCATACCTATCTTTAGGGGTTATACTAGAAATCACATAAATAGAATTTATGAAATTATGAGTAATATACAAATTTAAGGAATTGATATACAAATATGAGAGCAATATACAAATGTAAGGTATCAATTCCTTACTGCTATATAAGCCAAACTTTTTTTTTTTTAAGATCGTATTTATTATTTTCAGAAAGGAGGGCAGGGAGGGAGGAAGAAAGGGAGAGAGGCATGAATGTATGATTACCTTTCACCTGCCTCCAGCTACGGACCTGGCTGGAGACCTGGCTTGCAACCTGGTTATGTGCCCTGGCTGGGAATCAAATCTTTGGGTTCATAGGCTGGTGCCAATCCACTGAGGCACACCAGCCAGGGCCTATAAGCCAAACTTTCTTGATACTTGAGTTATACTACAACATGGTGTATATAAGCTTAGGTAACAGGCTTATGTTCAGAAGGGAAAGCTAAGCAGCTTTAATCAATAGTACTCAACTTTGGTAGGTAAACGAGGGAGGAAACCTCCTGTGTCAGAAGCAGAGGTCCCAAATCCATTACGGTTCTGCTTCTTGCTGAAGGCTCTGCCATTTCCAACAAATGGTTTTAAAACACACCTTGAGATTTGTCTCTATTGAAGTCAATAAGAAGGGAAAATGATCATTCACAACTGCATGTTTGAAGTTTCTATTGGCCAGGGCAGCAAGTGCTGTACCTAATGTCTGTTCCCATTCCATGGGTATAGTCTCAGGGCCACATGGTCAGGGATGCCAGCAAGGGTCAACTAGTTAGTCAAGAAGATGGGAAAAACATTTTAGTGAACAGCTAGCAATCTTTGCCATAGCTTTAACCAACCCAACCCGTGCATGCTCTCCTTTTCTCATTGGGACATGCTGTCCAGAAGTAGAACAATTCAAAGTCCCATCCATCCACCCAAACCTTTAGATTTCTTTAGGACTTGTCTTTCTCTCCATCAGGCCGAGATGTGGATCCTTAACAGTGAAGTATGAAGGGAGTAACCCCAATAAAGATTCCCAAGGGAAGAGTGGCCCATACATATCAAGTCACACTTCCATGGCAACATAAGATTCCTACTGAACAGTATAGAGAAGACTCCCCCCCTCTACCCAGCATGGTCACTTGGCAGGAAATTTGGGATGGATACTCTGCCATCCACATTTGATGTCAATTAAGGTCACTTGATAACTGGCCTCAATGGCTGTCAGAGGGAGGAAGAACATGGAAGAGGGCCTATGGAAAAGTTTCATCAGCTAGGCAGAGTCTAGAACTCGGTTACATGGCTGAGGTGGGAAACACTGTGTGCAGAAGGGGAAAGAGAATGGATTCTAGTGCCAAGATGCCTCCCTGCTAAAATAATCAGAGAAAATCCACAAGGAAAACATGGTTTCTAACTTATTCTGTGTCTTATTTTTCATTTGTTTGCTTAGTGCTCACAGTTATTCGTTCTTAATTTATAGAAATCCCTAGAGTTGACATTGGAGATGCTTTCCTCCAAGACAACTAGACTTGGCTGCTTTTGATAGCCAGAGGACACTACTTGCCTCTTTCCCCAGCAGTCCTGGGCTCAGTGGGTGTCTCCGGGGAGTGGCTTTCTTTGCTCTGCTTATTCTTAGCCTGAAAGCCATGCTTGCTCTCAGGTCAGCTCCACCTCAGTCCCTTCATGGTGAGAGATCACAGCTCTGGATCAGATGGCAGGAGTATTTGGGAAGTGAGCAAAAAAGATGGCCTTTCTCTTATAATGAGAACAATATTTCAAGAAGTAGCATTCAGAAGATCATGGTTTCATAGTGGGACAAACTTATAGTTAAACCAATCCACCATACTGATAAAAATGTAGTTCAAAATCAAGAATATTGTTTTTATCCCATTTCTTCCTTACCTTCTCAAATAATTTTGAAGTTACTTCTTTCTCAAATAATAAAAAGCAAAGCATACTTTTAGCTTTTGAAGAAAAACTATAATTATAGAGTTTATGCCCTTAAACATATATTTTTAAAACCAAGTACTTGATACAATTTTATACAATGAACTCAAATTTGAAAACTGGTGTCAACAAAATAATGTATTTGCCAGCTACCACTTTGTACAACTTCCAGAAATTCCTGATGACATATGATTTAGTCTTTTTAATATAAAAATAAAGTATTGCATATCAGGCATTTTCTTAGTTCACAAATTTTTTGAAATTTTTGTAGTCTATTCCAGATGGAAGAGTATTGTAAAAATATTAACAGTAATGAGGCTGTCCTAATTTTTTTTTCATTTCTTACCAAATCTTAATGGTTTTTGAGCTGTGTCCTGAAAACCACAGAGTCCTTTCAAGCAAAATGGTTCTACAGTAAAATAAATATGGGAAAATCTTTTTATTATGGCTGTCATTTAAAGATTAATAATGTGCATTAGCATCATGATGTCTTAATGTATTTCTATACTCTCAGTGAATATATATACTTTGAAATATTTTTTCAAGAGCAATTTAGCATAATCTGGACCAAAACTCTAAGTTTTGGTGACAAATGATCACATGGACTTGTTGCCACAATTTAAAAATAATGGTGTTAAAAGAAGGCAACCACAAATGAACTTGACTGCAATATCAAACAACCGAAGCAGGAAAAAGCATTTGTGATACAAAGCTGGATGGGTGTCAACATAAACCACAGGACCTGGAAGTGTAGAGGTGCAAAGAGCAATGTGGCACAGGCTACATGACTGAAATATCCTAGGTCGGTGAATATTTTTGATGTGCTCCTTAGCAGTCTTTGTTTTGTTTTTTATCCTAATGAAAAATACATATTATTATGACCTATGAGAAATAGAACTCTGGCTTAAACCACAAAATATGTGAGACAAGTTCACTATTTGTTGCAGATTTTGATAGTTTTAGTATTAGAGTTGCAAATAACTGTGGGGGGGAATATAGGGGCACATCATGGTTTTTACCATATCTAATGAGATAAATTGATTTCACTGGGAATTAACTATTTTGAAACATGAAGAAAACATAAGTCAGAAAGGCAATTTTTTAAGGAAAAATCTTAGTATTTACTTTATTATTTTGTCTAGTTCTGGTTTAATGTGACTCCACTAAGGGAATCTGGAAGCCATATTTGGTTTTTCCATATGGCAAAATTGGATATAAATATCCTCTGTTAATATAGCTAAAAAAGCAAAAGGGACACAGGAGACTTACTTTATGCTTTCTAAAGGATTTTTATTAAATATATCACATAAATGAAAAGCATAGGTTTTAGAGCTGAACTAATTTGAATGACAAGATTTGCTATTTCCAGCTCTGTGGTTTAATTTCTTTATACTTCTGTTTTCTCATTAGTAAAATAGAAATAATAACAGAACCTGCCTATACATTTTTCATGATGATTAAATGAATTATACTTGTAAATATTATGTAAGGTTTTTCTTGCTGGGGCCCTGGCCTGGTGGACAGTATAGGATCAGATATCTCTATTGGTTTTAAGTATTAATGCATCAGCAGAGATATGATGATAATTATACTATCATTTTTTATGAATTTCTTATAAATATTACATTGCATTACTGTTAGAAAAAGAGTACATGTTGACAATAGAATATAATACAAAAATAATATCAACAATTTCTATAAAGAAATTTTTTGTAATACCTCTCAGTCATCAAAGAGTGTAATACATGTTATTTAATTTATATTGGGGCCTACTATCTATTAAGCATTTTTGCTGAACATGGGCCACTTTTTAAGTTGCCCACTATGTTTTGAAGAGAAAGACAAAAATGTAAACAAATAATGGCATGCAGGACAGCAGCATAACAGTGGGAGCATAAATACAGATATAAAAATGACAAAGTAGGGATCACAAAGAGAGTTACGTTCAGTTGAGATGTAAAGGACAGGTCAAGTTCACTTGAGTGTTTGGATGTCTGAGACAAGTTTAAGGGTTAGGGAATGAGGAGGACAATATCCCAGATAATTCACAAAGGCCTGAAATAGCATTGGTACATTCACAGAATGATAAGTAGTTTGGTGGTATATTTTGGGAAGTGGTAAGAGATACAGGCCATGGTATGAAAGTTGGATTTTATTTTAATGGTGAGAGGAAGGTTTTAATGAGCTTTAGGAAAGGGAAGAAGTGATTAAGTTTATACTTCAGGCTTGTCACAGTCTTAATACATATTCATGGCAAACACTCTCAACAAATTAGGAACAGAATTTCTCAGTCAAAAAAGGGCATCTATACAAATCCTACAGCCAACTCTATACCCAGTGGTGGAAGTCCATATGTTTTCTAAGATCAGGAACAAAACAAGGATATGCATGTCCACCACATCTATTTATCTATGGTACTTGGTGGTTCAAGCCATCACAGCGATGCGGGGAAAAAGGCATCCAGATTGAAAAGAGGAAGCAAAGTTGCCCCCATTCACAGATGGCATGATTATCTTTAGAAAATCCCAAGGAATCTATTGTTTAAAAAGCTGTAGAGCTAATGTGTGAGTTTAGAAAGCTTGTAAGATAGCTGACTGATTATTGAAATTAACTATCAGAAACTACAATTTAAAAAGCAGTATTATTTACAGTAGTATCAGAAGTATGAAATACTTTGCAAATTTGACAAAAGGTTCATGTTACGTCCCTCCAAAGTCCATAAGTTTAACCCTAGCCCTCAACGTGGTTATATTTGGAGATGGGAATTTTGGAAGTAATTAGGCTTAAATGAGATCATAAGGGTATGGGTCCCGCCCAGAAAGGTAAATCTGGATTGCACATTTAAACATTGTGCAAATAACAATAATCTTTCCCAGAAACTCCTCAAGTGTTCTAATGGAACACAAATTCACACTTTGGAATTGGATGCAGCTCTCACTGCTTTACACCAAGGTTTCTCAGCCCTCAGGCTACTAATATTTTAGACTGGCCAATTCTTTTTTGTTGAGGATGTCCTATGTATAGTGGGATATTTAACAGCATTCCAGGACTCTGCCTATGAGATGCCAATAGTAAGCCTCTGATTCAGGTTGGCAACCTAAAATGTCTCCAGATGTTGTCAAATGTCCTCTAGGGGAAAATTATTTCCTGGTTGAGAATCACCTGGGATTAGTTGGTTCCTTGTACCAATCAATAAAGAGGTAAATCAGGTATCTAAACATTTGTCTTGCTGCTATACTTCCCCAGCTATCTACTGAGGCACTATGAAAGAGTAGATAAAATCAGATAGTCTGGGTTCATATCCCAGACATGCCATTTATTGGGTCTATGGTCATGGTCAATTTTCTAGACTTGTCTGCTTCATCTTCCTTGTTTCTGAAACAGGGAGAATGATCACAATCTACCACACAAGATGAATGGGAAGATTAGATGACAACTTTCATAAAGCATGTTAATCTGTGCCCAGCACATATTTCATTAATAATTTTAATTAATTATTATTACTTTCACATTCACTCTAAAAGATCAATGTATCCTTCTAGACTACTTGACAGTTAAGTTTTACTTTATTAATTCATACATTGACATTCAGCTTTCTATTAGGCTCCTGTAATTTTGGTAGGTGTCCCTACAAACTAGTTTAAAATAAAAAGTTGGCTTTAAGTTTCTGAAATTTAAAGATAAACTCATTTGTTGTGAATAATTATATATTGCATTTTGCTTTTTTATCTAAATATAAGTGTGTGGTATACTTTTTCATGAATGTATACTACTTTACAAAATCAATATATTCATTATAATTGTTAATCTATATACGTGGAAAGCTTGTTTTTTTCCCTTAGATTCTTTTTTTTAATTTAATTTTATTGTTGGTGTATTACATCCATCCCCTTTTTACTCCCCTCTGTCCTGTTTTCCACCCACCAACTCCCCCGAAAGTCAATCCCACTTGTTATCTATGTCCACGGTTCTTCCATACTAGTTTCTTGACTAAAGTGCTCCCCTTCTTTGTCTCTTTTCTCCCTGCTTCCTCCTCCCCCATTCTGAAGGGACCAAAAGTAGGAAGTGCACTGCTGAGAAGAGCCTACTCTACAATGACTAACAATTAGTTACACTCGTCTGGACTTTAAATATGTTTAATTGTGAAAGAAGTAGAGTAATGTGGTCTAACTTGCTCTCAAATAGAAAAGAGACTGTTTTAGAAATCTTTAGCAGATTCCTAGCTCAATTTATGCATGGTCAGTAACTCAACAAACACCTGAAGTTTCTTCTTTATTAAAATTCTCCCTCGTTTTATTTAGAAATACAAACCATGATTTCCTTCTCTGCCAGGCTCAATTCAGAACACAATGATAACCAAAAATAGAAAAATGTGAATAATCAAATTAAGTTGATTAAAATAAATAAAAATTGTTCTATAACTATCAAACAGCCTCCCTTGGCTGCCTAATAATGGCAGTTCTCGCAACACTGCATCTCTATGCTGGTGCCTGTAAATGCTCCATGTAATTTTCCATCTAGAAAATCACCTGCAACTATATTTCCTGGAAACACAACTGAATGAGTGGTTCATCTTTCATTAGGAACAACTTCAATCTGTGTACATGAGGATGGCAGGACAATAGGTGCAGGGCCAGCATAAGGAGATATGTTTAAAGTGCAGCAAGATTATGAAATAGGACAGTGGAGTTACTAATATGGCCTAAAGTAACGTCCCTCTGATTATCTGATATAGCCCTTAATGTCAAGTATGACTTAAAATGTCCCAAAACTTATAGTGACCTATAAAAAGCCTACATGCATTGAAAAGCTCTTGCAGAGAAGTCCAAGTTTCAAAATTAAGTATATCTGGGCAGGACCCAACACATCAAGGGTGGGAATTTTTAAACATTGTACCTAATATTTTCACCTCATGAAATTTTAAAGAAAAAAATTTTTTAATTTGGTAATAAAATCTTTTTCTCTTCTTTTGTTCAAAGTTATCTTTATTTCCTGAACAAAATGCTTTAATTTAATATTTATTAACAATGCTTTTCAGACTCATGAATGTTTCACTATGCCAAATTCAGAAAGTTCATAGGAAATAGTTTATGATAATTTTAAAAACGTAATGTCTTATTTTTTAAGCCCTACATTTCAGGCCTCCAGAAAACATGAAACACAGTTACTTTGTTATTTTTGCATTATTTAGCATGACGTTAGCTTAAAAGAACAAAAGACTGAAGAGAACCCTTAAACATAACAACAGAAACCATAACAACAGAAACATAGCAACTTAATCATAAAGAGAAATCCAGGGGGAAGGCAACTGCAGGATTCATTAATGTAATGATGGCTGGGTCTCAGCATGTAACTTCTCTGCTCTGCCACCCTGAACTTTTTATCTAATTTGTTCATGGTTATAAGAAGGCTGTAACAATTGAGATGCCAGTTCCTTACACAATAATTTGTTAAGGCCAGAAGACATGATATGCTTTCCATTAGCCCCATTGTAGGTGTAAAGAAATCTCCCAGAAGCCTCTCTACCAACTTGTCTTTACATCTCACTGGACAGAATTGCACTGTATTCATTTTTCTACTCCTAAACCAGTTACCGGAAGAGAGAAAGGATTTCTGCGGAACTACTCTGATTGTTGGACTTAATTATGTAGACCCACACACCCTGAGTACTAGTCCTTACCCCAGCTTTCCCAGATGGACGTAGGCTTGCAATACATAAACAACATTGGGGTTCTGGATGCAAAGAAGACAGTCTAAAGAAAGAAAGGATGAGATTTTGCACAACACAGTATTTGGAAGATGACAAGCTACCCATTATGCATGCATATTTTTCATCCACAGGAGCATTTCCCACAATGATTAAGATGTCTTTACTGAAATATGATCAATTTTGGTCCTAGAGTTAAGGATCTCAAGTTTGGACTGTTTGAAGGAACTTAAAGTTACAAACTTGTAAGAAGCCTGTGTTTTATAATATCAACTCCCATAACTCTCTCTTTTTCGCTTGTGGCTTTCAAAAAGTTTTTGTCCGTTTCTCTTATAGTTTAGAACTATGTAATACCTTATTTGAGCTCCAAATGTCACCAAAATGAGCAGTTTTACTTTCCTAGGGCCCGATTTGAAGAGGTTTGTGTCATTTAAAATCAAAACATGAATTTTTCTTCCTTTTTTCTGTTTTGCTCAATCCTTCCCCTCCTCCAGCTCCCTCCCCAGCTGTCAGACTGCTTGCTATCTGAGTCTATTTCGCTTGTTAGTTCAGTTTGTTCATTAAATTCAACATAGCAGTGAAATCACATAATATTTGTCTTTCTCTGACAAATAAAACTACCTCGCAATAACATTTTTTTAGAATTGCATACATTCTAGATAACAAAGGGAGGTGGAAAACACCAATCTGCCTCAGCAGTCTTGGCAGATATGACTGAATCACATAATTATAGATTTTCACAATGTTTAGTGTTGTCCACATATGTCTTTTTAATTTTATAAGGATTTACATTTAAGGGGATTAAGTTTTAAAACTGTCATTTAAGAGAATAAGCCTCACAAGAAGGTTTTTGCTCCATAGATAATGAGCTTCCATTTAAGTATGAATCTTTCAAGCAACCCATATGTCCTTAAAAGGATAACCATTTTATAAGGTTTATGTGAATAAACTAGCATTGCTTCTTCACTTACCTGCATCAAGTTCTGATGACAAACACTTAGCACTGAAATATTTGTGGATATCTGTGTAGGGAGATAGGTATGGGTATAAATATATATATAGGAATATCTATATATGTAGATACAGATAAAGAGATATAGCTGTAGATGTGCACATGCATAAATGTAGTTTTCAAATCCACAATACTGTGCTGTGCATCCCTAGCCTAATGCTTAACTCACAGCATTCAGATATTTGTTAAATGAGCAGAGCAAGCAATATAGAAAGGTTTCTCATTTGTATTCTCTAAGGATTACAATTTAAACTTACTGCTCCTTTTATTTGCTTAAAATTTCTTTGTGAGAAAAATAGGTGTTCAAGATAACTTTCATGAAGGGCACAAGGCCTCCTAAAATATATCCCTATGTTAAGCCCAGACCACAATTGCCTCATACCCCTATATTTCTCAGTACCCTTTAGCAGATAAGCAAGACTTAATAGTCTTCCCTTGCCTCTCCATCCATAGAAACATGTTTACTGACCTACTCTTTTAACTAATCCAGAAGACCTAATTAGAAATAGTTCTATAAAGTTGCTGTCACTGCATCCAGTTTAAGGATGCCACTGAAAATGCTATTTATTACTTCCAACAATATCATATTTATGATGAACCTCAAGAGAAATCTTTGTTGGCTCTTGGTGCCAAGAAGAGATATTCAGGACTGCCCTTAAGCCAATGTGTTGTGTAACTAAAGGTCTCTTTTGAATGTGAGTTACAGGAAGTTAGAGCTAAGTTTGAAGCCTACATTTAAGCTGAGTATAGCCACTTAAGAGTTTTCATTGTAGTCTCTTCTTGGCTTATTTTTTTTCTCCATCCTGTTTACTTTTTGTCTCTTTCACTACAGTTAAATGTATGGTTTTTGTTATTGTTTGTGTATCACCATAAAGTATTATTATGTTTTGGAAGAGAGTTGGTAATAAATAAGTATTTTCTTATTTTAAGCAATGTTACTCTTTCACTAAATATATGATAGGTACTCAATTTGTTCTAGAAAGAATGATATATAGTATTCTATTTTATTTACTAAAATAATGCTGTAATTTAGGTATCATAAGTTTTATTTATTTATTTACTATATACATAATGGAAATTTATTATCTAACTGACATAGAAGCTGGAATGCCCAAGATCTTGGTGTCAGCAGGGTTGATTCCTTCCAAAGGTGGTGAAGGAGAATCTGTCCAAGGCAGCCTTCACACCCATGTGGGATTCTTTTCCCTGTATGTGTCTCTTTGTCCAAATTTCCCTTTTCATAAAGACATCAGTTATATTGGACTAGTGCTCAGACTAATAACCTCCTCGGAACCTATCATATTGGCAATGACATTATTTTAAAATAAGGTCACATTCTAAGGTACGAACCTTAGAACTTCAACATTTGCATTTTCCATTACTGTCATAACACAATTCTACCCATAACAAATACATAAAACATTGACTGTTAGACCATTCTTCTACTTCATATGTTCAATTCTGCAAACATGGATGCCTATGAAGTTTAAATGAATGAATTCATTTAATAGTGTTGGACAGGTAAAATAGCAAGCCTTGGCAAATGTTAACTAACATCTGCTGTCACCCTAAGAAGCTATTTGATATAGCTGTGTGTTTAGACTTCCAAGAGAAGTAAGGCATTCATGTTTGCAGAATTGAATGTATGAATTAGGTATCATATATTTTAAAGTAAAGAAATAGAGTGTCAGAGATGTTAAGTAATTGGTCTAAAAATCAGAGTTGTATCTTTGGTGAACAGAATCTCAAAATTCAGTGCTCTTGTCACTAAATCCAGAGCTGCTTTTGGGATTAACTTAAATCCACTTTATATTTGCATAATACAATCAGGTTTAGTCAGGCAAGATGAAGGTGTGGATAGACAAGCTGTGTCTCTCTTCATGACTAAGAAGGAATGCAACTATCTCAAGACTGGAGGCAACCAGAAGTTCCAGAAAATCGTACAAATCCAGGAATCACAGGGAGTCCCAAACAAGATAGGCCTAAGTAGGACCACACCAAAACACATCATAATTAAAATGCCAAAGGTTAAAGATAAAAAGAGAATCTTAAAAGCAAGTAGGAGAAAAGAAGAGAGTTACCTACAAAGGAGTTCCTAAAAGACTATCAAGTGAAGAAACTTTGCAGGCAAGAAGGAACTGGAAAGAAGTATTCAAAGTAATAAAAAATGAGGACCTACAACCAAGATTAGTCTATCCAGCAAAGCTATCATTTAGAATAGAGAGGCAGATAAAGTGTTTCCCAGACAAGGTAAAGCTCAGGGAGTTCATCATCACCAATCTATTATTATATGAAATGTTAAAGAGACTAATTTAAGAAAATGATCAGAACTATGAATATTAAAATAATGATAAATTCACAACTATAAACAACAGTACCTTTAAAAAATAAATGAAAATCAAAACAAACTAAGCAAACAACCAGAATAGGATCAGAATCATAGGTATGGGGATCATTGGGAGGGGACAGGAGGGAAAATGAGGAAATGGGACAGAGATTAGAGAGTATAATTGGTGGGTACAATATAAACAGGGGGAAGTTCAAAATAATATAGGAAAGGGTAAAGCCAAGGAACTTAGATGTATGACCCATGGACATAAACTAAGGGGGTTGGGATTACTGGAGAGAAGGCAGGGTGCTGGGTAGAGGTTAGCAAAGAAAAAGAAACTATAACAGCATAATCAATAAAATATACTTTAAAAACAAAACAGAGGTAAAATCAGCCTTAGTACAGAAATATGTTATGTTTTGAGAGTCTTTCAGATTACAGATAATTTAGACCCATTACTCTGGCACAATGATCACAATGATCACTCCTGTTGCTGGACCAAGTAATATGACTAAAATAATAATTAACCTACCTTTTAGTTTTCAACATGTTTTTATGTCTATTCTTCTATATTCTCTTTATATTTTCTTGAACTAAATAAAGCAGGTGATATCTCACCAGATATAGCCCTTATGTCAAAAATATGATAATTATAAACATCTATGATTAATCTATACTGTGCCTCAATCACTAGGCTACAAAGTAAAAACTCATAACAAACTCACTAATGGAGTAAATTTGGAACTTTACCACTCTTCTAATCATCAAACCTCTCATATCTTTATTCATTTATGCTTATTTTACAGATTTGAGGTAGAAAATAGAGATTATCTCTAGTTTCCTAAATTAAGACATTACTGAACATGATTTGTATTTAACACAATCAACAGGTGGCCACCATCTGTTATTATTTCATTTTGTATATTTGCTGATTTGCCCTTGTTATGTGTAGTTTGTTTAAAACAGTAAACTTTGTAAATAATGTTAGACATAAAAGTGAAGTTAGTCTTTAAACAATCTCTTTAAGATCTGAACATTTTAAATTGGTCTTTTATTAATTTTTGTGTTGTAAGACCATCAAGTCTGTGCAAAAAAATATGCCAAACTTAACCAAGGAATAGTAAATTATGTTTTAAAAAGTCCATTCAAATGCTAAAATGGGTATAAACCATTATAAGCATAGTATAAAATTGTTGAGGCTGAGGAAAACCTTAATATTGCAAGCTGGCTTTTCCAGGAGCATATATTGAGTTGTTAAGAACAGTGTTCAGAAAATTTTTTGCAGATTGTTATAAGGCCAATGGGAGCAGGATTGGCAGAGGGGGAAGTTGGACTGAGATGCAGTTGCAACAGCAGTTTCGGTCAATGCTACACAAAGCTCAGAAGTGGAGATGGAGATTCCAGAACTGCTGTGGAGAAGGTGGAAGCTATACTCACCTCCTCCTGGTGCTAAACTGGACTTACATTTAAGTTATAGAGCAGTCAACTGAAATTGAAGTCTAGCTGAAAAGAAGTCTTATAACCAAGGATTTACAGAAGAAGCCACATAGAGACTGGTAAGAAATGTGAAGACCCAGAAAGGATTGCCCTCACACACCTTGGAGGGATATCTTGGCTGCAGAAGTCCCCACTGAGGAGTCTGGGGTCTCAATTCCATGCAAGGTCTCCAACCCAGAGGACCAGAGCTGGGAAAAGGATCCTATATAGCATCTAGCTATGAAAATCAGTGGGGACCACCTGTAAGAGAAGGGAGTCAGCTAGAAACCCAGGTGTTCTTTTAAAGGGTCAGCCACAGGATATGGCTCTCAGAAACTCATCCAGAGCTCTGGTAGAGGGAAGACAACTCAGGGCATATGGGAGTCATGAAGGAAAGATCTAGGTAGCATGGCTCCTGAGAGAGATGTGAAGAATTCCACACAAAGGTCACTATGCTGAGTCCCTATCCCACACTGACCTCAGGTACCATCTTCTCAGGGTTAAGCACTCCTATTTTCTTACAGCACTAGCATGGGGAGTGCACTGCCTGGCCACCAGCTATTGGCAACACCACCCTGCTAAGCTCAAGTTCTGCAGAAAGGTCTGCTGACTATACCCAAAAGGGACCTTGGGTGCCCTCTCTTTCTGGAAAACTTCTTGGCGAAGACTCAGATATTCATTGAGCAGTGTAGCTTTGGAACTGGGCCATTCTTCCTTACCTTCTCTGTGCATAGCAGGCATCCCCACCCCCCACCCCCCACCCCCAACCCATGTGGTCATTCTCTTGATTTTCCCAGTCCTGGTGGCCTGCCCTGCTGAGCTGAGTTCTGCGGGGGGATTGGAATGCTGTGCAGAATTGAGACTTCAGAGTAAGATCTGAAGATCTTGCTCCTCTGTGGCAGGACTTCTCAATCTCTTGACATTGTCTTCATGGAGTAAAAGTTGTAGATTTTAATGAAGTCCAGTTTATCAATTATTTCTTTAATGTCTTGAGGTTACATCTAAGAAGTGATTGATGTACCCACCAAGTCATCGAGGTTTTCTCTTATGTTATTATGTAGAAATTTTATAATTTTGAATTTTATATTTAGGTCTATGATTCATTTTGGATTCATTTTTATGAAGATATAAGGTCTGTGTCTAGATTAATTTTTTAACATGTGAATGTCCATTTATTCCAGAACCATTTGTTGACACCTTATGTTATTTTTAAAAATACTTGCACCATATAAGGAAATTAAATTCTAGATAATTAAAAACCTAAATTTAAAAAAATATTTGAATAAAATATAGGAAAATAATTATATTACTTTGAGTAGATATGGATTTCTAAATAAAACAGAATATTTATGTGCCAAAAATATGAAAAAATAGAGAAATTTAACTATGAGTCACAGAAAGTATCTGTGAAGAATATAAAGAATGTTAAGAGGCAATGAAGAATCTACAGGAATTTTATTTTATAAAGACAGAAAAATGTTGATATTTATACTTTGCAGCATATCCCTACAAATTAATAAGAAGAAATAAAAAAGCAACTCCCTAAAAGACCCAAAAATTCAACAAGGAGGAGGAAGAGGAACAAGAGTAGGAGCAAAAAAAAAAGGTCTGCCAAAGTAGTAGTCAGGAATATGTAAATATAAATAAGAATGAGACATTTTCTTCCACTTATCAGATTGGCAAGAGATAAAACATTTGAGAACATCAAGTTCTGGCAAGGTGGTAAGTCCTCTCACATGCTATTTGTGAGAATGCAAATTGATATAATCTTTTGAAATGTAATTTTAAATTAACATTTAATTAACATTTAAAATTTATATATCTTTGACTAAGCAGTTTTACCTTTATAAGCTCATCCTCATTAGTTGGAGATAAATGTTTAAGGGTGTTTATTCAGTTTATTTTATTCATCTGTGGGAGAAAAATAAAATAAATTATGCTGCATCAGCAACGTTGGAATGCTGTACAGTCATTAAAAAAGATTCAGTAGACCTGTTTGGTGCTAGGCTGGAAAAACAATTATAATAGAATGCCAAGTCTAAAATGTAAAGAGCAACATTGTAAATTTTTATTTTTATAAATATATGCATATAGGAGAGTATTTATAATGCATAAACATGTATTGATGTAAATATGAACAAAAGAGGATGTTGCACTCAAAATTATGGTAATTGCTTTGGCGAATAGCACTGGATAGTTGAGATGGAGAAGGTTTGGCCTTTTCCTTCTCAATTTATTAAAAATGTTACAGTATTATAGGCAGGTTTCCCTCCGTGTTTGTAGAGAACTATTGCTAATGTTCAATATAAAAATTTTTTCAAAACAAAGCACAAAGTTTTGAGATGGTCATTTGGGTAAAATTATAGCATGCTAGTAGAAAAGAGAAAACCATGGTGCTTTAGAAATAGTGGTAATAACAGTTCAAGCAGTGCAATTTCAAACTCTATCATTTAAAATGTCTTTTAGAATGCAGTTTTTTTTCAAATTTTATAAAGGTAAAAGGGTGTATTTATTTCCTTATTAGGGAAATCAGAGGAGGGAAGAGAGATGGAAGAGAAGCCCATAAAGACAAAGAAAGTGGAAGGAATGGGAGGAGGGGAAGGAATGCTGGGCACAAGGAAGAGCCCTTGTGTGTGGTGCTGCCAGGATTCTTTGGAAGCCAGTTGTGGCCCTAAATTGGGAGACAGCTTTCATAAACATAGAATCATCTGGAAGACCCTTGTAATAGGAGCTGGTAACACCAAAAACTGCTAGGTGCAACCACAAGGATGTCTGTAGTGATGGATATGTGAAATGATCAGAAAATTAACTAAGTTGGAAGCACAAAGAAGTTGAAAGAAAATTATGAATTTTCATTCTCATCCTATGCTTCAAGATATTACCAAATCAAAGTGGTCTTGCCATGTTCCATAATAATTCTGATTTATGATGAAGTTAATAATATTTTCTGGTTTTGCAATGGCTCCATCTCAACATTGCGCTGTAGTTTCTCATCTTTATTTAGCTCTGAGCTGAGGACAGTTCGCCACAAACTCGCCCAGTAGACTTGTGTGCCACCCACTCACACCTACACGTCCCAGCACATGTCACTCACAGATGGCCAATTTCCCCCACAAATGTAATTGTGTCAATCAGTGGTGAATTAAGCCCAAAGAGTTTTCTTATGAAACCTTTGTCCTGAAGTAACTTGCTCAGGAACACACAGTAAGTGCAAGATCTATTGACTAAAACCAGCTCTTGGCTTGGTAGAGCCCTTCACCAAACAAGGATGACACTTTTATCCTAAGTGAGAATATAAACAAGGGGAAAGCTCTGTAACATGACTTCCTGAGTTCTAAAAGTGTTCCATTTGTGGTTTTTATTTTTTGTTTTAAATACTGTAGTTTGGCTTGGCATGTAATCTCAGCTCTTGAGGACTCCTTAGAGTCAACAATAGAAAACAAGTCAGTGCTGTGCAACTATCATTCACTAAGCAGTCACTGGCTAACACCTAGAAGATTACTGCTTGTAGAGATATTTATTGTATATGAGGGAAACTGAGCATGAGCTAGGAGCTAGACAGATCATTCCTTTTCAAACCAAGACAAGAAAGTAAACCGAACTGACCCTTCACTAGAAGGAGTCCAAACTCAGTGTTTCAGTGTTTGGCTTCGCATGGTATCTATAGTGTCTTGGAATAAGATTGGAGGCTAGTTAAACAATTCAAATGAAAGTAACAATGCAGACAACACTAGACCTATCACTCATTCTCTTATGTTCTAAGTATTTCCAGAATCCTAAAACATTGTGATTATTTTTCTGCATTGCACAAAAACTAAAAATCCTTTACAAAACCATGGTTACAAATAAAGTTTGCATTCAACCATAAAAAGATAGCATTTTGTTATTTTAAGCCAATGTTGAAGAACCTGATGTTTTGGTATTTTTCTTCTGGTTCAAGTTTTCCAGGAAACAGATGTGCCACCATAAATAAGAGATGACTAGACAGAAGCCATTGTGCTTTAGATGGGCCTTGAGACAGTACTTAGCATTCGGACTCCTGCCAATTTAGTTCCACAGAGGGTCTTATAAACCTATTACTACTTGACAAGCTTTCTTTGAAAACCTTACAAATACTGAAGTGGTAAAATAATAACCACTTGGCTGAGAATCTAAATTGTGCTGTAGTAATTTGGACTGAAGATTCAAGGCCTTCGATCCTTCTCTTCAAGTTTTCCATGTGTCTTTGTTAGAAAATGTCATCACAATGTGTCACATTCGTAGTCACAGTGACAAAGGTACCTTGAAGGTCTTCATAAAGAGAGAATTAGCAGTAAGAACTCTGGTTGCAAGTTGCAAACCCAACTTGCTCTTGCTTTAGTTGAAAAGAAAGTGGGAGTTTGTAACAATATAGAAGGGTCTCATGAAAACTCACTATAGAAATGTCCAGAAATGTGAACAAGATAACCATCAGACACTCTACTTTTTGCCCCTGTGGTTCTCTGGATATCTTTGTCCTTTTTCTCTGCAGATATTTTGTCTGATGTCTCGTTCCATGTGACAGAAGATTCTTGAGTTAACAGGTCCTTACATTATAACATCTCTCAAATCAATACTGAACTAGAGTCTGTTAATCCAAAATAAAAATAAATTACTTTAAAGAAGAGGTATTTATGGAGCACAGTTGTTCACTCTCAATTATTCTTTTTCTTCAGTTAGAGTTTTCAAGTAACATGCTTATAAAGTAATGATCAACTATACAGCCTACTTTGTTTAGAGTGGTTCTTGTCTCAGTGATATGCAGGAGAATTTCTATAGTTAAAATATTTCCATGAAGTTTGCAATGAGAATGTGGGCCACAAATTAAATTAATCTGTATAAGCATAGAATAGTGAAAATCTATAAAATGCAATTTTGAAATTAGTCCATGATAAAAGTCAGTGTTCATATTATTTAAACATTGTTGTTGGCAGATGGACTATAGACAATCACATGATTATCGGCTTGGGAGCAGATCCTTTCCAAGTCAAACTTTGAAAATACAGTTGCCAGGCAATATCTTGATTGCAGCCTGTGAAAGATCTGGGGACAGAGGATCTAACTAAACTGTGCCCACATTCCTAACTCACAGGAGTTATGGGATGATAAATGTGTATTGTTTCAAATTGAGAAGTTTGGAGGCAACCTGGTATGCAACAATAACTAATGCACATAACATGATCTACTTATATGTCTACGACTACAAATGTGCTCACCTCCAACCTTATAAAATGATCTTTCAAAGTTATGGACTGGTACCTCATCCAGAAGTCGTATCTTTGAGCCATTGTGCTTCCATTTTAAAATCTCTGGATAATATCCATCCTTCCTCTGATTTAATCTTTACTTAGTCTAGGGCTACTTCTCTCTACATTATAAACTTAATTAATTCAACAAACATTTACTGAGAACTTACTACTTGCCAAGCATTATTCTATGCAACTGAAGTATGTCAGTGAGAAAAACAAATAAAGAAATTTGCCAATATAAACCTCTATCCTGTCATAGGGAGACAGGAAAAACACTGGACATAATAAATATCCACTTTATGAAGTCTGAGTTGGACATTTTTTTTCATTTCAGCATATAGAAAATCTGTACAGACCTAACAATTAATGGCATATCATAATTTGACTGTCAGCTTTTCTTCTTTCTTAGTTGTGCATAAAATAATAGCATGTCATTAAATTGTTTATTCTTAAGCCCTGGCTGGTAGCACAGTGGGTAAGGCGCCAGCCTGCGAACCCAAAGGTCACAGGTTTGATTCCCCAGCCAGGGCACATAACAAAGGTTGCAAACCAGGTCTCCAGTCAGATCTGTGGCTGGAGTCAGGTGAAAGGCAACCATACATTGATGTCTCTCTCCTTCTCTGCCTCTCTCCCTTCTCCTCTTGCTGGAAATAATGAAATAAAATCTTTAAAAAAATTGTTTTTTCTTAGATTTGCTGAAATACTGTAAGTAAATTATATAATGTATTATTAGATATAAATAGTATAAAAATAAAGTTGAGTAAGAAAGGGAGAGCAAGGCTGAGATGATATGGAAGGGGCCAAAGGCAGTATTGAATAGAGCTGTCTGGGTAGGCCTTGCCCTCACTTAATAAAAAAGGTGACATTTAAGCACCTTTAAGGTGTGAGGGGAAAATAATGAAGGTGAAAAAAAAAAAAAAGCTGTGAGGGAGGTGGTTAGGCAGGTAGCTTGGAAAAAGCATTGTAGACAGAGAGAACTGCTGGGGAAGAGGCCTTTGGCAGAACCTTGCCTGGCCTTTTCAGTGGGAGCCCGAGGCCCCTATGGCTGAAGCAGACCTGGTTAAGAGGAGGCACAAGAGAGAAAAGCAGCAGATGAAAGAGAGTTTGCGGCCAGCGGGGACTTAGAGGTCAAGGTCAAGGCAGGTTTTGACTCTAGATAAAACTAGAAGAGCCACTAAAGGATTAAGATGGGTGAGATAATCTGACAAGTTTTAGTCAGTGTGGTTCCTCTGTTCAAATTAGAATAGACTCGAGTAAAGGTTCCGCTATTATTTTATCATTTGCATTTAACACTAAAAATATCATAAGATGGGTTCCTCTTTCTTTTGATTCACCTCACTCCAATGTTGGTGGGAAATTTTTAAAAAGTCATGTTGCCTGTTCATGGTTGATGTAATTAGACCTAAGGTTTTACTTTGATTATATATATATTTTTGCAAAGGAATGAAAGATATTGAGGTTTTATGGCATGTTTATTAAATGTGATGTTAAAAACCCTATGCTTTTTTCCCCTAGCATATTTTATAATCAATAAAATTATATAATTTTATAGCATGAATTGCATACTGTCATAAATTTCTCTTTGCACACTAGCTATATTCATCATTATCTGTAATAATTCTATCTGAAAGTATAAATCTAATAACTTCTTTCTTGTTAGAGTCAGATCTTCATTTCTCTTGCCTCACCTATCGTGCTGCAATTAAAAGTATGGTTTCTAAGCCAGATTCATATTTTGACTGCCCACCAAATATTCCCACCAGTAAATTTCATAGAAGACACACACTGTAATGAGAACTAAAGTTTAGCATTTTCCACTCACAACCTACTTCGTATGCTGTGTGTGTGTGTGTGTGTGTGTGTGTATGTACATTTATCTCTGTACCCACTCTTATTCGTTCAGGCTATCAACTTTCCTTAGGTAGACAGAGTTCTCCCAAAGAGATCTGGGTTTGATTCCCAGCTCTCCCTCCTAAAACTTTTTAAAAATTCCAATTACATCAGGTTTTGCCTCCATTTACATTAAAATTCTTAATCATAGGAGAAAGAATAGGCTACTAGTGGAATGTTTGCTTCCTTAAATAATCATTTACATTAAACTTTCTACTTTTAATATTTACCATAACTTTTGTTGTCTTCTAAATATATAACTAACAACATAATTTGTCTAAAATGGTTAGACAAATTAAATAATATTAAATAATGATTATCTACAACACAGTGTCCCCAAGCCTATATGAGTATCATATAGATATGTTGGTATCTCCTATCCTTCAAGATTTTCTCTGGAATTGCACCAGGCACTGTTGCCTCTGGTAAATAAGCTAAGGAAGGACACCCAGAATGCTGCAGGAAAAACCAGTATCTTATAGTGGCTAAGAAGTCCCATTCCTGAGCGACACGCTAGATTCAAAAATCACCTACTGGTGGGTCTATGCATGTTAGTCAACTCCCATTTCTGCATATGTAAAATTGGGTTAACACTACCTGATAACAGGGCTGTTGTGAATATTAATTACATGTTTAATTTTTACATCAAACTTGGGAGGAACACAGAGGATATCAGCTTGTTAAAGACTGAATTCCTACAGGAAAAATAATATATTCAAATCGTTCACCTCAAAGTTTCCCAAAATTGCTTCATTACTCTCTTCAATAATACCTTTAAACATGCTAAGTAATTGAGGTTCCGGAGATTAAAATGTAAGGTGGTTGTTTTTGAGAGACTAGCTCTCTAATCCTAGCATGACTACTTATACCAGTTCCTCTCAGAAAGCCAACTTTCATTCCAGAAAGGGTGAGCTTTTTTCTATATGTTGATTCTTATTGAATAATAACCAGTAGAAATTGATGCAAGTTTTAAATGGTAAAATATGAACAGCATCCAGCACAAAGCCTGCTACACAGTACCAGTCAATAAATGCTCTTTGCCAACCATCTCTCCATTCACTCTTTAAGAAGTATTTCAGGAGGAATGATAACCAACTAACAAGAATGGGTAAAAGGCATCCAAGCAAATTATAGATTGAATTACCTTCTAGGGTCTCTTCCAGCACTGTCATTTTGTGAACCTATGATTTTAATTCCAGTTGCATGTGGGTGGGAAGTCTGGTCCACAGGTCTCTACATCAGATCCTATGCTGTACTGGAGTTTTTATGTAAACCTAAGCATGTCTCAGAGATTTTGATAACCACTAATTCCTATTTAGCTGATCATATCTTATACTCAAATAGCCTTGAGGAGAGATCAAGGACTCTCTTCTTTTTTCCCTGAGGGTAGTTTTGGTTAGGGACTAAGGATGCTTTGTTGACCAAAGTGCTACAGCCATAAACAAGCCTATGTGAAGACAAATGTTTCATCCCACTTCCACAAATGTTCTTTGTTCCAGAAGGAGAGAGCCCTGGTATCTCACAAGAGGGTAACTCTTGAGACAAGCCCTAGCTTCTCTGTCCCTGCTCCTTTGTCATTCCTTGGTCTATTCTCTTGCTATTGCTTCCATCCTTCTAAGTCAGCTTCTCCACACAGTTGGGATGTAAAGAGCCAAAATTCAGAATGAATTTAAGAAATACAATTTTTAAAGAAATGTGATTTTAGGTAAAAAGCATCTCTATCAAAACAATGAGAAGTTTCCACATGATTTAGTTTTGTTTTGGGGAAAAACTGAGTTGGGATTTGGAGTAATGTCCTATTTAGCAATGAAGCACGAAGTAGTCCTCTTATCTTGCTTCATCTTGTGCTTGTATCTTTCAACTGTGGGGCTTCACAGTGTGGTAAGTGGTTAGTCAAAGAGAGGGAGCTGACACTCAGATATTCAATATCTCAGGATCCATGTCCTCCTTTCTAGACACACTTTTACTGAGAAAAAGGAGTTTTGAGAATCTGTAACACTGTCTACTAATGATAATATATGACTCTATTCAGAATGTGCTGTCCTGCTTCCTCCATTCAAGACATTGAAATCAGAAATTTAAAAATGGAGAAAATAATTATCACATTTTAGATTTCTTTGATTTAATTTGAGTGCCAGATTTGCATTTTCCTGAACCTATTTGGATGCTAGCTCTGCAGAGAAATATCTGTCTAACACCAGGCTTCAGAGAACAGACGCAAAAGAGATTAGACTTTGCCTTAAAACAACTTGCCATTTGCATTTGGGAATTGTTAAAGGGAAGATTAACTTGTGGTATTGGCCCATATAATACCCATTTTGTGTCTCCTGAGATTTATTTCCATTTGCTCTGCTCTAGTACAATCTGTACTATTTCAATAAGTGGTTAATCTTTTATTCTCTATGAGGGTGAGTTCTGTTTGAAACACACTGTAGTCTATCTTCCAACAACAATGTTTAAAGAATGTAAACACTGGCTTTTATTATTACAAATGCACTAATTTTAAAATTGCATTTTACAGATTCTCACTATTCCATACTTATGCAGATTTATGGCCCATGTTCTCACTGAAAACTTTGTAGAAATATTTTAGTTACAGAAATTCTTCTATACATCACTGGAACAGGAACAACGCTAAACAATGTAGGGTCTATAGTTGATCATTACTTCATAATCATGGTACTTGAAAACTTTAATGGAAGAAAAAGAATAATTGAAAGTGAACAACTATATCTCATAAATACCACTTCTTGAAAATAAGTGTAAATGTAGAGTTTGTTATTTATTATTTTAACAGAATTACTCTACGATTTAATTAATGAAGCCAATTTTTATTAAAATGGCATCCTTGCTCTGCCCTGGAAGCAGCCAGCCTTGAAACTGTCACTTTATACAACTGAATCCCATTTTCTTCATCTGTAAAATGAGGAATTGACTTAAGTAATCTACAAGGTGCCTTTCAGACCTGTAAGTATAATTCTCAACATATACTGTGTTCTGCTATATTATAACTAGATACATTATAAAAAGCTATTATGAATAGCTATAATTATATTACTTTTTTAAAATATTCTAAATTTTTTTCTTTAATGTTAACTTTTCCAGGACCAGCAATTATTGTCAACATCAATAATGAATTATCATTACCATTCTCATATTGACATGTGCTCATGGTGAAAAGTAAAAGCCCAGCCATAGGGAAATACCTCCAGCTAGCTCTTGCCAATTTGTGTACTTGCTCCCACTGATTCACCTCTGGGCCTTTGCATGTGCTGATCCTCCTGACCAAGCATTTACTTTTCCTCGCTAGCTCTAATTGATACTCCACGATTCCTTTCAAGTCACCCCCCCACAGCACTGTGCCCTTAACTATGTTTTTATGCTATGCAACACTTTGTAAATATCTATTTATGTCTTATTTCCTGTTACACTGTCAGTTTCAAGAGGGCTGTAACCAAATTGTGGTTTTTGTCTTTACACCTGCCAAAGTTCAAAGTTCAGCACTGTACCTGAAGCAAGGGTCTAGTAAGACCTGCTAGACATCAGGCACAGAAAGACAGGAGTGGTATGGGAAAGTAAATTGGGGTATAGGCTGGCAAAGAGAAAGCGACTTGACAAGTCTGGTTAAACCATTACAGACTACATGCTGAGATATATTCCTGTACCTATTAGCTCCAGGAAATGGGCCACACACAACCCCATCTGGGGTTTGTCACTCCCTAAGAAGTTGTTGAGTGAGAAAGGCTCAGAGAGTGTCGCTCACCCCCGTGCAGCTTCAAAGAAAACTAAAGCATAAGTAACGGAGACCTGCCTTCTCTCGCAAACTACCTGAACATTCAGAGCCTCTAATTTCATAGGGAGTAAGGAGAAAAAACTTTATTTGGGTATATCTAGTTTGTTAGCTTCTGAAAAATCGTTCAGAAATTGTAATATTTTACAATTAAAAAAAACTCATAAAATTTAAAATTGTAAGAAAAATTTTAATGGAGGTAAACCATTTTTTCATAATGTCACTGATACATTAATGGGTGGGAAAGAACCTAGTACAAAGCAGCAAGTAAGTGGAAATTTTATGGAATTGAAAAGTAAAAGTTTAAATTAAGGCAAATACACTAGGGGTAATTGCATTGTGTTGTGTGCATATGTGACAACCAGAAGTTTGGATGTCCCTGTATGATTAGGGGGGAGAGGTTGGCAGCAGATGGTCTAAAGACTCCTTATGAGTATCCGTCCGCATAAGCAAGGATTGAACAGATATATATCGACTTCTCTACAGTTTGAACAAGGGCCTACCAGTTCTCTAAGTAGTCATCTGCACATACACACACACAAAAAATAGATGCTGAAAACAGAAATATCAGCCACTCCCCAGGACTCACCTGGTTGAGCAGGCAAACAGGCCTAGTAACAGGAATAACAGAGGGGCAGAAGGTGTGATGAGAATGGGATAGGGGTTTTGCAAGTGGCCACCTGCCCATGGTGAACAGCTTTTCATGCTTAGTGATAACTGAAAAAGACTTACGCCATTTGCTTTTAATCTTGTCTGCCTCCGGATATTGAAGACAGATATATTAAAAATCTGGGTGGATTACAAAAGGCTAAAAATACTGACTTGTTTTATTAGAAGACGCTGCAGTCAACAAATATTTATGCTTTTCAGGTGTTAGATATATCTTCGATTTCTCAGGTAGTCTCTGAAGAATTTGACAGAAAATGCATTATCATCTTCTTGGTTAAATGAATTAACTAAAAACCAAGCATGGTCAATTTTAAATGAATATGTGTAGTATGTAAATGTGAATATTCAACCACATGATTTCATAGCATTTTCATAAAAGTGTATAACATTTCCTAAAATACTGTAACAGCAAGCATGAGTTTTGGGAGGAAAAATTTTTTTTGCTATCATGCCAAAGAACAAGTTACCCTTATTAAGTATTATTTGGAGGGGTAAACCAATTGAGAATTTAAACTGAAATAATAGTGCAAAGGTTTAAATCCTTACAGGATCACTAAAAAATTCAGTGATAAATATGAGTCCCCCAGTTTGCACTCCAAATCTTAATAGCTAGTGCCTCAGCCTACCATTGGGTGTTTCATGACCTCTGTGTTTTCAAAGTTGATGCTTGGGGCATTTACTCTTTTCCTCAACTTCTTCCTGAAACCAGGGCCCAGTTTTCTAACAGAAAAAGGCAGGAGACAAATCTAGCACTGATTTTTCAAGATCTAGCCTGTAATGAACTCCATGTGCTAAATAAAACTGAGATACGGTGGAAGTGGTTTCCTTGGCAACAATAGCTACAGAAGTAATTTTCAAACTTGGAAAACTTTTTGTTCTTCCTCTTCTTTTTTTTCCTTCTTACTGTAGATATTCAAGTGGTACAAGTAATGAAATCAAGAGTGAAGTGATGAATGGAAAACAGGGAAAATTCTAAGCCCCTCAATGGGGACAGTTTGGTTGAAGCACAGCAATCTCAGAGTGAAGATAACAGGTTATGTGTTATAAAAAGCTTAAATGGGAAGGAAATGAATTCTTTAGCTTGGTTCAAGGGAACAGAGGTAGGTAGGAAATGCAGAAAAGAAAATTTAGTGTGTCAAGAGAAATGTCCCGAAGAGAGAAAAATGAATTAGTAGTTCAGTTATAATATTCCAGAATAGGCCCTGCAAAGAAGTCAGGCAAAACTCTGTCCTCAGGGATGATGGAAAAGTGGATCATTATAAAGTATTAAAGGTAATATTAAAGAAAGGTATACTAGGCCAAAAGTGAAGATTTACTTTTTTTCAGCCTCTAAGTATTATGACTCTAAGGTTCACATGATCTGTAATAATTCTTTCTTAATAGAAAAGACGAAAATGTAACTAACACATAGAATCTCTCTGAAGAGAAAGCAAATAATAATGAGCTCATTTTCATTGTTGAAAGCAAAATGAGAATACTTCTAAAAATCTCAAACCAGGGCATATTTTCCAAGCTTGTGAAATGGTGAGGAGCCTAATTGCTATAACAGAAGTGTTCCCTGTCAGAACCTAACGGGACCCTAGGACCCTAGTTGGAAGCAACAGCTGGGGCAGATGTGGCCCAAGGCTGACAATTGCAAGTTAAGGATTTCAGCAAATCTTTAAGTACCTCAAAATATGTCGAGAGTCACAGAGCCACTTGCTCCACAGAGAATGTCTCCATGTATATTAATGCCTTATTCAGCTGTGGATACAGAGGTTCCCAAAGCCTCCATCTGCTCTCTGGGGAGGGTAAAATCTGTTCTTATGCAACTCTAGGTGAATTATTGCACACTTTCCACTAAATATAGAAGTATCATTTCTGATAACCATCATCCACAGATTAAATTATAGTAATACATACTTCAAGTGCCTTAAAGTACATTATCATCAATCTTCTCAACGATACTATTTTCCCAGTTTTACCAAATAAGTCTCTTCTTTTCCCTCCCTTTCCTCTTTCTCTCTCCCTTTGTCCCTGCTCCCCCTCCCCCTCCCCCCCACCCCTCTCTCTGTAGGCAAGGGGGTATTGTTTGGTTTGGTTTAAGGTTAAACAGTAAGAGCCTAAACCAGGATTCAAACTCAGCTATGTATATCACCTAATCTCTGTTTTATTTTACTACATTTCTAACATTTGCTCCCTGGTATTTAAGGCTTTTCACAATCTCTTCATCTTATCACTGTGTATTATATGCCCTACATGTAAGGTGAAATGAACTTCATACTGTACTGCATAAATTTTCTGTACTTTCCTGTACAGTATTATAATTGGCATATACTAATCATCCCCAACCTATTTATAAATGTCAATGCCTAATTGTTCTTTAAGATCTCACTCAAATACTTCTCCTCCATATTATTGTCCCTTATCTCCTTTCAAGAAAAATCTTTTTCCTTGTTGTTTTCATAGCATAATACTTTTCCTTGTTTAAATAACAGCACTTTAAAATGTTGGATGTCTTTTCTTTCTTTTTCTCTTTTAAATTTACTTTTAATTATAGTTGACATACATTATTATAAAAGTTTCAGATGTAATATTTATCATTCTTACCTCAGTTTAACTCTTTGTAACTCTTATCTGTGTGATTAGCTTCTATTTAGTGATAATATCTATATCAGATTTAATTTGGTTACCTGTAAAATATCTTAAACATAGCCAATGAGGAAAACATTTTTGTTGAGTTGCTTAATTAATGAATAAACCCAAAATAATCCATTTAGAAGTCAGTCTCAGGTCCTCTTGCAGTAAGCATTAATGAAAAAGTAGCATATGTAATATAAATCTTTGAGTTCTATACAAAAAATGTAATTTGTAGCATGTTAAATATAGCTTTTGGGGATTTTACCCAAAGGTCCATAGAATTAAAATATCTTCTTCACCCTAAATATTACACACACCTTTCCTTTGAAATAGCACAATACCTAAAGAGGGTCAAGTTGGAAACTGTCAGAAATAGTGACATCTGGTGGTCTGATAAAGGGGTTGTCCTAGGGAGGCACAAGAGATGATATTGCATACGGCATAAGATCCTTTCATCTTAAAAATTTCCTTAACTGAAAGTTAAGTTAATAATAAAGTAATTAAAATAATGATAAAGTAATAATAGAATAATAGGTAACATTTATAGAGTTCACACTCTACACCAGAATCTGTTTTAATAACTTTGTATGCATTAATCTTCATAAAATGCTATGTCAGTGACTATTGTTATTCCAATTTGTGAATTAAAAAAACTCACAGTGAGTTATCTGATGAGCAGTGATTTGTGTCCAGGCTGTCTGAATCAGAAGGCACTGTTCTGTTCCACATTTCCTATAACTTTCAAGTAAAGGCACAGAAGTTACAATGTTGGCTCAGCATTAAACTACCAATAGTATAACACCTGGATTCAAAAGAACATGTTATCATGGTTATTCTAGAATGGTTTACAGTCCCATCTAGAATAGAATTTGGTCTTTGATTGCAAGTATTCTAGAATACCTGGAATTAGACAACTGTCCTCTTGTCCTATATTCAGGATCGAGGAAGATAGTATGTATTGATTCAGCCAAGAGGCAATGATCCTTCTGGATTTTTTTAATGGTTTTGTTTGATGGTAATATTTAGAGTTTCTAATTGCAGAATCTATCCAATGAAAATCTATACAAAGAAAATAATATAATATTAGAGCAGGAAAAGGCTTGTAGATATAAATTTTTTTTTCATCCAGCTTCTTCACTTTATAGATTAGGCAATCTAAGGAGCATATCCTAAATACAGGTATATATTTTGACAGGAAACCTGTCAGGATATGTTCCCTTTTGGGGGTTGCATTATTAGAAAATACATTTAAATTTCAAGTGGGTTTTTACTGCCCATTCCTATCCTTTTAACAATTTTTTCTTAAATATGGTAGATGCTACACTGGCTTCTAGAGATACAATAATAAACAAAATTACTCTCTGTACTAAATTTGGTTTACAGGCTACTGGGAGAAACAAACAACTTGATAATCATAAAGCAGTGTGGTAAGAGGGACAATCAGTATTCTAGATGCATGTAGCTAGAATATCTCATTCAGAGTTAGAGTAAAGCATGAAAGGCTTGCCAAGGGAAATAACATTCGAGTAAAACCTGAAACATGGGAAATAACCAAGTACATGAAGGGTAGAGAGAAAGGAAGCAGCTATCCAGACTGAGGGAAGAGGATATATGAAGCCCTGAGCTAAATTTAGAACAGGGTATGAGGTTGGACTATAGAGTTCAAGAAGAAAGTCATGAAAGAAGGATCTGGGGTCAAACTGGGATAAGCTCTCTGTGAAGCAGCAAATGAATAAAAAGGCTCTTTACCAGAGAAAGCGAGACCAGTTAGACTACTGTAATTCTAAATGCCAGTGACACTGAATGAAATAAAACAGACAGATTTCGGAAATAATTACAAGATAGACTTGATCAATTTTTAATTAAATATGGAGGAGAGTCATGTTGATACCAATTTTTGACTTGGACAATTGGCAGGGGTTGGCATTTGCTGAGATGGGGAAAATAGAAAATATAGTGATTATACTCTTATTTCCCATGCTCAGTAGAGTTACAGTCTGGAGGTAAAGATCTGAGAAGAACCAATAAGTAGATATAGCTTAAACGGTAAGAGGAGAAGATATTGCTGATAGCCTGTCGCTCAGGAAGAGTCCCAAAGAACATGGATTTTTCAAGAATTGATCAAGGAAGAAGCACTGTAAGGGAGACAGAAAAGGTACCCAGGGAAGAAGAATGAAAGCACAGAGAGAAGCTTGTCCCAGAAACAAGAATAAGACCATTTCTAGAAAAGGGGTAAGTCAACAATTACAACAAAAATAGAGTAGCAATAGCAATTGTGAGTTAAAAAGTACAACATTTGAAGCTTTCACTAACCTTATAAAGTCTATTTGGTTATTATATCTATGATACAGATGAGGGTAATAATAGTATCTAACTCATAGAATCATTGTGGGCTTACATTGCAAATGTTAGCATTCTTGTAAAAACAGTTCCAGTAGAATGATGGAGGGTAGAAGCCAAGTAACAGTGGATTAAGAAGTGTAAGTGTATTGGCTTGATTGGCTGGCAATCAAGCCAATAGTCAGAAGTATTTAGTGAAGTAATTTAGGACAAAACATGGTTTACCATGGAAGGGGAACTCAGGAATGGATAGTGGAAGGGCTTAGAGGACAGAGAGAAGTAAGTTGGGGTTAAATCAGGAAAGAAAAACTGTAGAAAACCAAAGGACTGATCGAGGTGAAGTGATGGACTCATAAAGATGCATCAAGGTAATAGGTGTGAAATACAAGGCTTTGAGGTCACAGTGGGTTATCAAAAATATTAGTTTCAAGTTGGAATGACAGTTGAGAACCACTCTGTGTCAACTGTGCTTTAAATGAGTCCCAGAATGTGTGAGCTATGTAACAAAGGATCAACTCACTCCATCAGCAGGACTCATCTCACTTGTTGTAAATGGTACCTGAATGGATTCTGGTTTCTTCACTGCATTACTAGACCAGAGGTACAGCCTTGCAATTTTAAGCATGTTCCTTAGATACTTTAATCTCAATTTTCTTACCTTTAAAGAGAAGAGGTGGGCCCTTGCAACCTGCAGAAGAAGTAGCTTCTACTGTTACAGCTTAGATGATACCTAGGTTTCCCCTAGCTCCCTATGGTTTGGTCAGACTTAGCACAGGCTCTAATTGGTTAATTTTCCTTCCATGGGAAAGTCTAGAGCTTGGTTTCTGATCCCTGTGAGTTCTCAGCCAATACTTTCATATAGTTATTACTGGCTCACATTTTTTCTTGGGAACTGATGCTTCAAATTAACCTATGTTATACACCAAGTGTGAACCCCAGCTCTATAATGAATCTTATTCTTAAAAAATCACCTCAAGTATTTTGTAATTTGATTTTAAAGTTAACAGTTTGATTGAGTAACATGAGGGAAGGATCAAAGGCATCATGTAAGTGTACTTTTACTGTCTCACTACCCCTACCCCCACTTTTTTCAGCTATGTTCATCATTCTTCCAGTCTAGCAAGTAAGCATTCCCTTGGGCTTAAGCAAAGATTTCAGTTCCTATTACAATCCTGAAAGTTCAGCCTCTACCCTGAGGCAGGCTTAGCAAAGTACCTTCTCAGCAATGTGGTCTCAGCAATACTTTCTCATACTTCCTACTGAGAAAATATCTTTTTTCTACATCTTCACAACTAGGAAGTTTAACATTAAATATTAAGAATGTTAAATTATATTCAAATACAATTCTACCTTTAGAAATGTTAGGTCTCTACACAGTTTCCATGAATCATGATCATATTGACCAATATTAACATGTACCCTCCTAGAGGACTAATTTTCTATACTTCATGCTTTTCCTCCTATATCCCTAGCCTGAAATTATCTTACCACCTTGACATTCAGCAGCTTAGTCGACTAGACTAGTTCTTAATTCCCAACCAGAAAGGTTAATTTGGGTAGGCATAAGAAGGAAAGAAAGGATGTTGTTTCAGTTAAAATGTCAGAGTGGAAAACACTGAGGGTCCCAAGTACACCTAAAACCATTAGTATGACACAGTAGACAAGCTAAAAAGGAATAGATATTGAAGGCACTGGTCATAAACTTTATCAGTTCTAGAGCTCTTGAGGTTGACTTTGTCCCCCAACAAATATAATACCATATTCTGTTAAAACAGTAAAAGTGGGAAATAAGGAAAATGGGTAACAAATTGCTTACAGAGCTCACTTTTCCAATTCTGATTTAAAGAGTATCCTACTTTTAAAAAAAGGCTAATTAGGTCTCTTTCTACTTTTACTTTATCCTAACAAAATAGGCAATTTCCTATTTTCATCATATCAGAAATGAACATTTATGCAATAATTTCTAAGTTATAAAGTCCTGACATACATTATTTTGCTTAAAATCATTGTGTGAGTTGTAATTATATAGACAAAGAAAATGAAGTTCAGAGAGGGCTAAAGCAAACATCTTTGACCCCAATCCTCTTTTTCCTTTGCTATTAACTAAAAAAAAGAAAAAGAAAAAAAAAAGACTAATTTAAAAGATGTTTTTTCTCAAGGAGAAAGCACCTTTTCACTGTCATGTGTATTTGCAAACCAGGATTAGCTGTAAATAAATATAAAAGTAAAGTGCTACCAAAGTATAGATTTTTGTCTTTGAATATTTGGCTTTTAAAGCCCTGAAAAGGAATCTTTGAAAGGGTAAAAAAAAAAAAAAAAGTAGGAGGGTAAAGAAATAATATCCAAAGTAGCAGAACCTTATTCCAAAAAAATTGAGATTGAGTCTATTTTTAAACAATGAGCCTTCTACTTATGAGCCTTAGGAACTTCAAAATCATAGTGTGAAAGTGAGAAAATATATTTCATGGTAAATTTATCAAATTATTTTTACAAAAATGAATGCTCATGTTGGTATCTTATACATGTGAATTAATTGATATGATATTAATAATTTAGAGAAGGCAATAAATTAGTTGCCCACCTACCATGTATTAGAACCTCTGTTTTGAGTTATTATCTTGTTTAGTCCTTATGGCACCCATGGGGGAAGGGTTGTTAGGTCCCTTCTGTAGATAAGGCCACCATATCTCCTAGAAGACACTCTGCAGTGACTGTATTGTTATTGAATGGGTAAGACTTTAAAAGAGGCTTTCTCGCTACTTATTCTGCTACCCAACACTGCCTCCAAACATATAAAGTAAAATTAAAAATTCAACATGCATATGGAAGATATTAATACACTTCAAAACACTAGGTAAAGTAAGTCTATAGGTAAAGAATTTACCTATGCACACCTATGTTCATAGCGGCACTATTTACAATAGCCAAA
>PVIW01002409.1:32525-189024 GCA_004026585.1 Noctilio leporinus
CCCTTTGCAACAACATGGATGGAACTGGAGAGTATTATGCTTAGTGAAATAAGCCAGTCAGTGAAGGACAAATATCATATGATCTCACCCATTACGGGACAATAATGAGCAAAACTAACAACAAGCAAAACAGAACCAAGTATATGAATACAAGGAATAGGCCTTCAGTGGTCAGGGGGAATGGGGTTGTGGGGAGGGGAGAGGCAGAGGCAAAGAAGGGGAGCAGCTTAGACAAGAACCTAGTATAAAGGAGCCATGGGCATGGACAACAGGTGGGATTGACTTTGGGGTGAATGGGTGGGTGGGGAGGGGGACAGAGGGGAGCAAAAATGGGATCGATGTAATACAACAACAATAAAATTTTAAAAATTAAAAAAAAAAGAATTTCACTACTGACACTGAGAAGACAGCTCCCTCTTCTTCACTGGGAAACCACTGTCAGCACACTGAGTCAATTATAGACTTACTGATTTGTAGCACAGACATTTATTATGGTTAATAACAACTAAAAATAAAATCACAATAGTAGCACTATATATACAATACTCCAATTTACAAAAAAAAAATGTCCAAAATGAAAAGCCATTATTACAAATATATCAGTAACAGATACTGATATACACTCAAGCAAGAGATATACATACATGAAAGAAATTAAATTGGAAATAAAGGCAAGAGCTTCCAAAAGAAAGACAGAGACCAAGAGCAACTGTGATTCATGTGAGTAGCATGCATAACCTAGGCATTTGTGCCCGCCACAAAGCAAATAAAGAGCTAAGAGATACAATCTGTAGTCCTGGAGAGATTCAACAGGAACCCCTTGCTCTCTCACTATGTAGAGGGCTAGTCAGGTGTACACCTGTGCTAATAATTGCATAGCTCAGCCTCTTCTCAACAGGGTGAGGTGATCAGAGAAAAGAAAACCAACCATTGCAGGGAGGAGCCACAGCAACTTTGCCACTGAGACCGAATGGGAGCTCACCACATTCCAATGAGCATGTGCATAGAGTATGCCCCAGGTGACCCAATGTGGCATGTTCAATGGATTTCCATGAAGCATCATATACTTTGCTTCCTGGTCTTTCTACATGTTGTTTCCTTTATGCACTTTCATCTCCCCTTCTTTCTCTCTTCTCACCCCTAGCAGCTTCTCCTGACTGATTTACCACTTATATCTCAGTTCACACAGCATGGATTTTCAAAGGCTCAGTTAAATCACCCACCTTGGGAGCCCAGAGCATTCTGTAGTTACTAAAATTATAGCATGTATCACTGTATTTTGATTGAAGTTGCCTTCATTCTCTGAGCAAATTTCATGTGAGCATCACCACAAACATGCTCACATGAAATTTTTCTCCAAATTACATATGTGCTTCCCTTACACATATTATTATATATTATTACATTATTATAACTATATATTACATGTTACATATATATATATATTACATATATATATATATATAGCTCAGCCTTGAACAATGCAAGGGTAAGGAGTCCTAACTGCCCCTTCCCTGCTAAGTCAAAACTCTGCATGTAACTGTTGACTCTAGAGTCAGTCCTTCTACATCTGTAAATTCAACCAACTTCAGAGGGAAAGCAATGTTTTCTACCCGTGACCGGACATCCAGGATTAGGAATGAGAAAATACTATTGTGTATCTATATTTGGTTAAATCCAAAGATGTGAAATTATTGAAAAAGACCTGGGTGTAAGTGGGTTGACCCTGTTCAGAATCATGTTGTTCAAGGGTCAACTATGTATTGTATTAGGTATCATAATATGACAGCCCTGTGTCCCAACAGGGCACCATAACAAAATTAATGTCTAAATAATGGAAATGTAATGACATGTGAAATCAGATGCATAACGTGAAAGCTGAAACTTTATTTGTTCTGCACCAAGGCTTAAAAATCTCAATATTTTGTTAAAAAGAAAATGAAAAAAATTCTAAGTGCTAGGTTTATCAATTTGTTCAGGGAAAAGAGGAAAAAACTGACCAATAAGACAAATTTATTGATCAGACAGTCTTCCAAAACCATTTCCATGGCTAGGAAACCAGGCTTGAAAAATACTTGGCAAATGCAGGCTCGGTGGCAAGACTGGGAACAGTAGCCACTTTTCTACCACAGAAATGGACCCTTTTGTCCCACTGCTCACTGCTGGTTGGCCAGCACTGTGCTACATCTGTGAATAAATCTTTCCCAGCAAGACACAGACAGTAGAGAAGTTCCAGACATGGATGGGGATTTCAAATGCCAAGCAGCCAAATAAGCAAATATAAAACAAACAAAAGGGGACAAAAATAAAGGTATGCCTGTAATTATGAAATCATATTGTTCCCTATCACGCCCTATCTAAGTTTCAGCTGATGTTGGCTCCCATGCTAACCCAAGGTGGGGAAGAAAGAGATTTGGAGTAACAGACCAGACTAATAAAATTTAAAAAGTAATTCTTATACTCAGCAAAGAATATCAGCATACAAAAAATTTAGTGTGTATGCAGAGACTTCATCTCAGGATAAAATATTACAACCTACAAAAAGTAAATTCAAGCTTAAAAAAGCTGAGAAAACAAGGTAAACTAGTCTTCAACTTGCTTCTATAAGAATTCTAAAAAATTAATTCTACCTGAAATCTTGGTGTGTTTTAAAACATGGAAAATGTTTCTTAACAGAAAATATTTCATCTCAAGTTTTTCTTTTGCCTGCACTTGTGAAGTGTTCTCTTTGCATTTATTTAAAAAGTATTTCATATTTTACCACCTGTATAAGTTAGGTTAGGTTATACTGTAATTAAAAGCAACTCCAAATTTTAGTGCTGTTATACAATAAAAGTTTAATCTTTTCACATGCAAACCTGCAGATCTGGGCAAGTCCCCATGCAGCTGGGCTGGGTGGGTTCATACTTCTGGACTGCATGCAACTCAAGGTAGCTGCAAATCATTCTGGGCTTCTATTAGCACCAGGACAGAGGAGAGTCTTGAAGACCAGAACATTATCCTTTAAATATTTTTAACTGGATGTGACACATATCACTCCTGGTCACATTTCCCTGGCCAAAGCAAATCACTTTGCCTTGCACAAATTTAAGAAGGTGAGGAAGTAAAGTCTCCCAAAGCCAAGAACATGAAGAAGAATTGACGTTGGTGAAGGCCTACCATGCAAATACTGAATAGTCAAGATAGTAGAGTTCTAACTAATATGCAAAATTCAAATATTTAAAAAGTTGCTTTGAAAATAATTTAGTTTATTTTTATAAGCCAGTCAGTGAAGGACAAATACCATATGATCTCACCCATTACAGGACAATAATGAACAAAACTAACAACAAGCAAAACAGAACCAAATATATGAATACAGTGAATAGGACTTCAGTGGTCAGGGGGAAAGGGGTTGTGGGGAGGGTGGAAGCAGAGGCAAGGAAGGGGAGCAGCTTAGATAAGAACCTAGTATAAAGGAACCATGGACATGGACAACAGGTGGGATTGACTTTGGGGGGAATGGGTGGGTGGGGAGGGGCACAGAGGGGAGCAAAAAGGGGATGGATGTAATACAACAACAATAAAATTTTTTAAAAAAAGAAAAGAATTTAGTTTATTTTTCAAAATTCTTTGATAGTCCTTGATCATAAATATTCAAGAACTTTTCATGAATTTTGAGGCAGGAAATGTTTCTACTCTTTCACAATTATATTTCCATGAAAATTATATTAATTTTCTGATTCTACAGTAATCAGAATTAACACACCTTTTTCTCCTAAATATTGCTTTTTATTTTTTGTTTGTTTGGTTTTTTGTTATTGCTTCTATAACAAATATCCACAGTACTCCTCTCACACACACATTAAATTCTACAAACACCAAACCAGTAAAGACAAACAAAAGGGACAAAATATACATAACTATATTTAGGCTACCTACATGGAAAATGTTTATTTTAAATTATTGGAGGTATAGCAGTATTCCATACTCATTGTTCTTATTGTATTCAACACACTAAATTTTTTTTTGTTTTCTTTTTTTTTTAAGATTTTATTTATTATATTTAGAGAGAGAGGAAGGGAGAGAGACAGAGAGGGAGAGACATCACTGCATGGTTGCCCTTTACCTTCCTCCAGCCACAGAGCCAGCCGGAGACTTGGCTTGCCACCTGGCCACATGCCTGGCTGGGAATTGAACCAATGACCCACAGGTTTGCAGGCTGGCACCAATCCACTGAGCCACACCAGCCAGGGCCACTAAATGTTTTTAGTTCAACACATTTTAGTTGAGCACATAGTACATAATGTATTTCAATAAGCATCTAATTTTGCACTAGCAACCTTAGGTTAGGAGGGCTGCACTACTGTACAGTACAGGTGCAGATCAAAAGCAGACTTCATGCAATTCCACCTGCAGTGTGTTACCCCAAAGAGAAAACAAAATAAATTTGTGTGTTTGTATGTGGGTATGTTGCAGCCAAAGAAACAATCACTCAAAGATATGGGGAATTAATGAAAAGCAAATAAAAAATGACCCTAAAATTACTGGTACAAAGAGTGACTCAGTGTAAATACTTGTTCTACAAAATAATTTCTAATGTGGAAGGGGCATAATATACTATATCAAAATTAAAAGTCAAGGAGCTTTTCTTTAAAGTTAAATATGTACCTATAAATCTGAAAAACAGTTCACTGCTAAATACCTACAACTGGTGTATAGAAGATTTTTAAACTATTTTTATTACATATCTGAATTGTAAATATAAGAGAAAATGAGGAAAATTCCTCCTCAAGAGTCAGAAAATGAAACAGTCTTATGAATCTAGAGATGACAGGTGGCACCAAAGCCAGCATCTTTCATGGAGTGTCTGTCAATCATCAGCAACATGGTGTTCCAATTTCAAAAACTACATAGGAGATTTAAAAAATAGGACATTTGAATAGCAGTTGTATTGGAGACCCACTTATAATCTGGGAGCCCTAATGTGCTATATCTTTTGTAAAATGATGAACTAGAAAGAAACTACTTTGCAAAAGAACTCAGCAAGGAAACTTGTCTGGAATAACCTTGCCTCTAGGTGTGAGAGGTAGGAGTGAAGTGGGGTGGAATGATTGAAACAGTCCCCAAAAATGTAGTATAAGTAGAAGTTGGTCATTACAAACTAATTGCATGTCTGACTTATAGTACTTGTATGATGCAAAATACCACCAAGAAAATTAATTAAGTTGGCCCCATTATAGCAGAAATTCAGTATGGCTAGTAGAAATTAAAGAAAATCATGGGAAATTAAAGCAAATCATCCTTGCAGGAATATCTCTGCACACATCAGTGGCTTATCACTAACTGAAAATCACTCCATAGTATAGTGAAGAATGGATAAATAGATTGTGCTGAGGCAATTGTGGAATTCATGTAAAAAAATAGGTAATTAGGCACTGGCTGGTGGCACAGTAGATGAACACTGGCCTGGAACTCAAAGGTCACTGGTTAGATTCCCAGCCAGGGCACATAACCAGGTTGCAAGCCAGATCTCCAGCCAGGTTTGTAGCTGGAGGCAGGTGAAAGGCAACCATACATTGATGTCTCTCTCCCTCTCTGCCTCTCTCCTTTCCCCTCTCTCTAAAAATAATAAATAAAATTTAAAAAATAAGTAATTGCACACCCTATTTTATACATAACACAAAATCTAATCCCTGCTGTTAATGGACTTAAATGCATATAATAGACTGTACTGATAAACCTGGGACAGGAAAGATGTCTGTAATCAACACACAAAGAACATGTTTATGTACTTGCCTGTAAGAAACTAGATTATAGGAGAGATAAAATGTGCAAATACTGAAGGAAAAGAATGACGATATCAACCATATTAAATTAAGGACTTCTACCCATCAGTTCTGATTTGGTCAGCTATTGGTTTATTAAATGGAGGTGAAAATCAAATGTATTATAAGAATAAGCAAGTATTATTTATTTTTCTTCTTTCTGGGTCTGTAGGTTGGCTGGGCTTGGTGTCAGACTTGGGATCGAGTCAAGGATGCTCCAGGTGTCCTCCTTTTATCAGTAGCAAACCAGGACATGATCTTTTTATTGAGAATGGCTGAGGCACAGGATGGCAACCTAAACCTCACAAGCAACATTTAATGCCTCTGCTTGCATCACATCTGCTCATATTCTATTGGCCAAAACAAGATTTTTGGCCCAGTCCAACACTAAGGTGGCAGGGTGTCATACTCCCACTTTTCTGGAGGTGGGTCACTATAGCTACATCACAAAGGGTATGAACAAATCATCCTACTACAGGGGGTGAAAAATTGGCACCAGTACTCCTATTGACCATAGGAACCTGAAACCATATGGAGAGCAAACCAAAACTGGGGTGAAGATGTTTATCACACATATTATTGACTGGAGTATTCTCCCAACTATCTCACTAACCAGTAAGAAGACAAATAATATGATTTAAAATAGGCAAAAGATAGAAAGAGGTACTTTACAGAAAAGAAAGCATCGAAATACAATTGAAAAGAGATGTTTAAATTTATTGTAGACAAAAAACCAAGACAGTATCACTACCTCATGTTTGCAAGTCTCATAATATGAAGGGAGGTAAGAATGTAGAGTTTCTGAAACTTTTACTCAACTTGTGTGATTGTAAATTAGTGTATTCACTTTGGAAAGCAACTGACATTACCTTGTAGCCACAACTATATTTCAATTCTTTGACCCAGTAATTGCACTTCAAAAACCCTTGCATGTGGGCTCCGAAAGTCATGTACATTGCAGCATCTTTGTGAAAACAAATAGCTAGAAAAAGCAAATGTGCATCAAATGATGAGTAGACAAGCAGAAAATGGTAGATTTCTAAAATAAAATATTTATAGCAGTGATAATAAATGAACTACATATATCCACATAGATGAACAAAAAATTGATTTTTAATAAAACATGTCAGAAAAATACAGAGAGCAGGTACCATTATACGAAGTTCAAGTAAAAGTATGACCAACCAATTATGTTGCTTAGGGGTTAATATATTGAAAATTTATAAAGAAAAACAACAGAATGATAAACACAAAATTCAGTAAGAGAGGCATACAAGGGTGTTGAACACCAATGCATGTTTTATATTTTTAAACTGTATTGTGAATACATTGGTGTTTGTTTTACTAGTTTTTGTGATTTCTATAAATGCATTATATATATATGTGTGTGTGTATATATAATATTGTACATATGTACTGTTTAGTAGTTGAACACGGTAAAAAATTCAATTACCAAAATCACAAAAATTTGTTTGTCTTCTTGAGCTTTTATTATCACTTTACAAGTTGTACTAAGCCACCTGTATATCTCAAAGTTTAATCACTATTGGTTCTACAATTTGTTAATGTTTCATAGCTAGACATGCTCTCTACATTATTGCTCTCCATTATTTTTTTTTTTTTTAGGATGAAAAACACAAATGTGTTCAATTAATGGGGAATGCTGACACCTGGTTAAATTTAGAAGCATTCCAAGATTGCCTGGCTAGAGAGAAATAAAGAAAAAAAAATTCTAATAGTAACAACAGTTGTTAAACATTTTCTATATAAGTTATTACCTTGAAATAACTTGGAAAATGCCCACAACAACCCATGGACCCAGGTTCTATGGGCAACCTCATTTCACGGGACTGAGGTACCAATTTGATATGCAGTTTCCCAAAGTCATATAGCTGTTAAGTGATGATAATATTGCTTCACACTCTTACACACTATGCCACACAAAATTAAATGTTAAAATCACAGAGCAATCAACTGTCAAGGAGCAAAACACGTACTAATTATCATTTGTAAAGTATAAACACCAGCATTCTAAAAATCTGTGAATTTACTGAATAAATCATAAGCAGGATGGCACCATTGGTGCTTTACTGTGTATCTGTCCATACATCTTCTCTCATTCTTTCCAAATATTCATTTTTAGTGCCTCGCTTCCTCTCTGTTTTCTTTTTCCCCCTCCAGGAATATCTTTTGCTTATTTGTATCTGCAAAATGTCTCTCTTACAAATTTTCCACAATTTTGCACAGTTTAAGTTACTTTCTTGTATGGAAGGTAAAATAGAATAAAGAGAAGAGAGAATTCTTAGAATTACTTTAGTTTGAAGTGAAACTCTCTAAAGTGGTTTATTTTAGCTATTCTATTTATCTAACACGGTGTGACTATTTCTATATTTAAGCTGCAGAAATTTGAGCTTTTGAATTTTACCAATTCCAGTTAAGTGTGTCTCAAACCTAGGGATCCAGGTCAGGTCCAAATTTTGGAGGATCCATTTATTAAATTCCTTTGTTCAAGTGCATCCCTCCCACAAGATTTAAGTCATTTAGCAGGCCAAATAAAATTACATTATAATAACTTACTTCATGTCCCCATGCAGAATACATTTTTCTCACTGAAATCACAACTTCAGCCTCTGCCTTTCCTCTACAGGACCCTGCGCCAGTGTCTTCCCAGACTCTAAACATTTTCTGGAAAATCTCCACACATAGAGGAGGACTCATAGGTCACCTTACATGGAGCCAAAGAAAGTTGCAAATTTGTGACCAGAAAGCCCAATACATTAGGCAAAAGCCATCCAAAGGCACATGGGCATTTTTGGCCTTAAGTCACTCAAAGCACAACCTCACTGTGCACATGCTGTGCACTCAAAGCACAGCCATGTCATCATGTTCATAGACCAAAGGTCAAGCTCAAGGGCAATTTTCCTCTCCCATGTCTTTCCACCACATCAGTGCATCTTCCTGGAAGGTAATTTTGATCTCCTCCTCCTATCTGCCTGATGATGCAACCATGTGGTCACAGCTTGCGCAGGGAAGTGGGAGGAATTGCTATTGTCAACTATTTAGTAAAGGCCAGAGATATTATTAAATAGTGTGCAAAGCATGGAAAGCCCCCACAATAAAGTATTGGTTGGCCCACTTTCTCGAGTACCAGGATTGAGAAACCCTGCATTTGATCTTTCTACTCCTCTTTGTTAAACTGAATACAATGGAAATGAAACTGTAGGCATTCCACCTGTCAGGCTACATGATATCTATTCATCTCTTCTTCCTACTAAAAGGGCCCTCATTTTCTTAAGTATCAGACAAGGTTCAGTGGGTTCTGGGTCCTTCAATCATACCTACATCCATTCCCCCTTGCCCTAGTTTAAGACTAGAGGAAAAGTGCAATTCTGTCACATGAGATAGGAGAGTGTAAATGTTAGGGGCTTTTGGAGGAACCCTCCTTTACTCTTGAATAAAATAATGCCCTGTCTTCACTTTTGGACTGTGGATATTGTGTGTAGGGTGTAATATCCAACCTGGTACAACTGACTTGCCACCATGAAGGAAGCAGATGATATGCTAAAATTGACAGAGGAGAAAAATAATAATAAAACTTGGATCTTTAATATTGCCACTAAGCTGCTGACTAAACCAACATTAAAAATACTATCCCCAAACCTTCTATATAATAGATTTAGTTCCCTTAATATTACTAGCAGCTGAAAACACCCTAACACATGTACTATGGCTCACGCTAGCTCTCTAGGAAAAATTGAAACAGTTAATATTATAGTTTTCTTAGAATTATAGAATTCAAATGAAATATCTAAATGAAAGTCAACAGGGCCAAGAATCACCACAGCGGACTCCCATCATGTCCCACTAGGGAACACCTAGGACACTTTTTTCTCCTGGGCTTCATGGGATATGGAGTTGTCTACCTTGGCCAATGTCTTTAAAACCTCCAACTCTATGAATGACATCAGGACCACACAAATGGAACCCTTGAACAGATTATAAAATTTCACAGAAACAGCTCCAGGAATTTTCTTGAACCCTTTGTCCCACCCTCCCATCTCTGTCACCGCATTATTGAACTTCAGTCATGTTGTACAGTAACTCATGCCTAGGAATGAGGTAAAAGTATGCTACAGACTTCCCTCCACTTGGATTTTTCCATCTAATTACCCAAACATCACCTCTTCTCCACGACCCTTCAGTGAACTTCATAATCACATGCTCTCCAAAAGTTCTGTGCAACGCTTATCCCAGTGCCAGTATCAAATCACAGACAGATGTTTTACTATACTTTGAAAAATCTAAAATTCTGTCATCTTTAAGTCTTCATGCTAAACTCATTGTTTAGTCAACTTCACTTCAATGTGTGAAGCAACTGTTTTTATAAAAATAGGTAGTACTATTACAATCAACTAGAACTGTTTATGAGAAAGAAATCATTCCTTTAGTTTTAGATGAAAGCTTTGTTCAAAACAGAAGTCTAAGGAGCCATATTTCCACAATCAAGGAAAGAGAAATTTGGTTTCCCTTGCCATCTTTTCAAATACTGTGCTCTACTGTCTTGGGCACAGTTTCATTTCATTTGCAACCTATGAATTATAGAGCAGATTCCTAGCATTGTTTTTCATGTGATTCAATACATACCAATATTTCCATTTTTAACTCTTCAAGGAAGAACATAATAGAGTTATCATTGAGTCTGGCTGTTCAAACCTATCTTTTAAATCCCAGTTTACTGATATGTCTAAGATCTGATTGTAGGTCCCAATGAAAAATGCAAAAGTTAAGAAATCTAATTCTAATAGATTAACTTCCATTAGAATGGACAGTATTAAAACTGGTAATTCCTCTTTCCACTAATTAATAATATTAGAATTCTTCTTTTGTTCCTAACGGTGGGTTTCTTGGAATTCTCCATAATAATGTGACCCACTTTAAAAAGACACCATTAGCCAAGCAAATATTTCCAATTCATGGAACAGTTAAATCTGTCATATTGCAATTCACATTCTCAAACATGCTAGAAGGGGCTTCTCAGTAGAAACTTATTCTTGACACATGTGTTCTGAGTCTATCCTCTGTAAAGTAGAATATAAATACCGGTAGTGCTAATGGGTCTATTATAGCAGTCATTTCAAGGAAAAGGCAGAGCAGCATTACATTACTTGAAATAGTTTTCAGCTACAACATCCCTAGGGATTTGTAGGAATGACTAAAAAGCAATTGCTACTGCACACTTGAATTGTATAAGTATTTGCTGTGCTAGTCACTCGCTCATGACCATATGTAATGCAGTTAGAATGCAATATGATTGATATTCCTGTTTTTATTATGTTGAATTCACATTTTCAAGATATTATAAATTTATGCAAGACTATTGATAGAATATAGCTGCTACATGTAGAAGCAAACATTCAGATTAAATAAAATTTTATTACAGTTAATTAAAACTGTTCCAAATAGTCTCAGACTCAAACATGAATTTGTAAGTATAGGTAAATTTAAACTCTGATAGGTGGTCAGAGAAAAAGTCAAATCTTTAAGAATATTGGGACTTCATTATCAATACTGGGATCAGGGGATAGGGCAGAAGGCTCTCTATTTATGTTCTTATTACATCATGTTTCCCAATAGACAGTAACTTGGAAGAAGGATAGTTATTGAAGGCAGACCTTGTTGCTTTTATTTCTTCACTCTGAGAATTAACTAGTAACTCAATAAATATTCTGATTTGTAGGTGGAGACTGACTAATTAGTCTAACTGCAAATATGTTATGGAATTTGGAGGTAAGCTAGAAAGTTTACAGTATTTCTTATGCTTAAAATGTCAAAAGATGTTTTAGAAGAAAATTGTGTATAGAATTTGAGAATCTTTTTTGCATTTTTAAAAGGATGTAATTTTCAGAACTAGTGGGTAACGTTATCCTTTTCTGATGACTGTTCACACTGAGAATCCATAATCTTACATTTAGACATGAGTATAATAGTCAAAGTTAAAAACTATTTAACAGAAGTTTGTGTCAAGAAATAGGCTTAACATATCTAAAGCAGGCTCACTTTCAAGAGTTCAGAATACCTAAGAGCCAGACGGTCTCTGGAGAAACACAGCAGAGGGTCAGCAAACACACAGGCCCTATGGGGATGGGGAATGGAGTGTGCACTGTGTCCAAGGAAGAATGAGAAGGCCTATGGGGCTGCAACTGAGAGGCAGAAGGAAAGCTATAGAGAGAGATTTGAAGGCTGTAGTAAAGGCATACATTTTATTCTGGGTGGAATGGGAGATTATCAAGGGATTTTGAAAAGAAGAGTGAGATAACCTGACTTACTATATATTCATGAACTGGTATGCATGAATCCTTGAAATTATATATAATTTCAAAAAAATCATCAATTATTAACTATTGGAGTAAAATATTATAATTTTTCTCTCATTAAAGTCACACAATAAAAATTTAATTTTTAATCTTTTATTGAGATAACATTGGTTAATAGCATTATATTATATGTGTTTCAGATGCACAGTTATAATTCTGTATCTACATGAATTATAGCATACTCACCACCAAAAGTCTAGCTGACGTAGATCACCACATATTTGACCCTTTTTCCCATTTTACCCTCCACCCCATTCTCCACTTTCCCTCTGGTAACCACCCATCTGTTGTCTGTATCCAAGAGTTTTTAATTTTTTTATTTGTTTCTTTTTTGTTTTATATCCCACATGTAAGTGAAATCACATGGCTTCTGTTCTTTTCTGACTTAGCTCACTTAGCATCATACCCTCAAGATCCATCCACTGAAAATGTCAGTGTTTCATCTTTGATATGGCTGAGCAGTATTCCATTGTGTGTGATATATATATATATATCTTCTTTATCCATTCACCCACTGATGGACAGTGAAGCTGATTCAAATAAAAATTCAATTTTAACAGTTGGAAAACTGCCTAAATTCAAATGAAGAGAGAATTTCCAGTGACACAAAATAAGCTGTGGGAACGCAGCTGAGACATTTAACCACAGGGCCCTGGGCTTGGGGCTCCTCTGGTTTTATGAGGTTTTGGTGCAGCAGAAGAGCCCTATGATGCTGTTGGAAGTTTTCAGACAAAACTGAATTTGGACTTTGTTTTTTTACATTTACCTTCACAGATATCTTGACATTAGAATCTAAAACTATCACACACTCTTCCACATTAATAAAACAAAGTAAAGGTCAGGGATAAACAATGTCACAAGAAAGATGAAAGGATCACAAGTGAAGCCAACATCACGGTCTCTGAGGAAAATGCTCATCTCCAGACTCTAGTTCTCTTTTATTTAAAAAGAAAACTAGCCATGGCTAGTGGCACAGTGGATAAGATGCCAGCCTGTGAACCCAAAGGTCACTAGTTTGATTCCCCAGCCAAGGCACATAACCAGGTCCGTGGCTGGAGGCAAGGGAAACATACATTGATGTTTCTCTCCCTCTCTGCCTCTCTCCCTCCCTCTCTCTCTGTAAATAGTAAATAAAATCTTTAAAAAAAAAGAAAGAAAGAAAGAAAGAAAACTACATAATTATAAGACTTAGAGTACAATAGAAAGTCCTGCTTATATCTTTTTTCTAATTATCTCTTTGTATGATGTAAGGCAGTTTATTTGTCTCATACTCCCACCTAGAAGAAAAGATATTTGTCATCTGTTTCACTGAATTATTCATTGAAATAAATTAATTCATATGGGTGAAGTATTTTGAAGATAAAATGTACTGAATAAATGTTATACATTAGCAGGTGACTGCATGTTTACAAAAATTATTGTAACAAATAATAAAAAGCTGTACTATGGCATTTCACTGTCAATTATCTCTCTTTGTAAGACTTAACGTGCTGTATTTAAAGTAATAATGTGTAATTATTCAAAATAGGAATAAGTAGTTAGGTACTTGCAATTTCACCAGTTGTCAAGTGTTAAAAAGGATTAGTCTTGTCAACAAACCAGGTGAAATGTTTAAAGTGCTATACCTCCAATAAACTGTAGTAGTTTAAATACAATATTATGAATAAAATATTTACATACCAGTATCAGAAATAATAAAGCAATAATATATGCTTATCTAAATTTTAGTTTATGATTAAACATTTTTGCATTACATTTGGGAATGTAATGCTCTGTAATATAAGTATAGATTGCAGTGGATCTTATCATACTAGGAAATACCATATAGTTTATATGAAAAGGCATAGCTTATGTTTAGAAAAAAACCTCAGTGGCTGCTTTGGGTAGGACAAAGGACTTACCTGTATCATCTTGAAGGAGAACATAAAACAAAAGGATGTGTGTTGGGATGGAGTGGGATGGGATAATGAATTAAGATGAATATTGGAACAATAACAAAAAGTAAGGCAGAAATGAAGAAGGTGTAATAGTTAGAAAGAAAATAGGCCCAGCAATATGGTAGGAGGCTATGGACAAAGGATCGCTTAGTAGTAGAAATTGCTGTGTTATCTCTTAAGAACACTATCACATCCAAACTGTTTTCTCTGCTATGCAATGGATGCATCCATTGGCACCTGTCTTCTGATAATGTGCATTCTGGATGCTTTGATGGAATCACAGAACAGAGCTGGTGGTCCATACTTGTGCTGGTCTTGGGTGGAGAGTATAAACAAGCCAAAGGACACCAAATCAAAGTAGAAATTGGAAATTGGACTGGTATGCATGATCCTTGAAAACTGCTAGAAATCATAGAAAAGATACCAGCGCTCCAATGAAGTATGGAATGAAACCATGACTGATGTTCTTACAAATATTAAAGAAAAATTTGACTTGATATGGTGACTAAATCTGACCACAGAAATCTAGGTTATAATTTCTGTGGTAGAAATTATTTCTTATAGAAATTATATTTAAAAATTCATATTATTTATTCAAGTGGGTACAAAGCTTTCAAACTTCACTAGGGATGAATCATGGTTGCTCATAATCTAACAGCTTCATTTCTTTGAGAATAAACTATTTGTAATTCTTTTATTTTTTGCTTTACAATTTTAAAATGCAAGAGTTACCTTATATGACTCTTTCTGGGACTCAGTTTCTTATTTCTTCAATTTTTAATTTCCACTTTTATGGTCAAACTCATCGGCCAAAGTAGTTAGTATGGCAGACTAATTATTTCCATCAGGCCTCCTGGGTGCAACACTGTGTTTCTAGAGCTATGTAAGGTGTCAGTTCTCTGCTACAAAGACCATTAGATGAGTAGAGAGAGCACACTTCTCTAGTAGTTAGAGAATTAAAATTAAAATGTTTTATTTACTGCACTGCACTCAAGTTACTTAGAAGATGACCAGAAAAAGCAGCTTAGTGTCACCCAGTCGCTCAGTCTGGATTCCTGGCCCAGTGCTGTTTCCCAGCATAGCTTGCTTCCAGGCCATGCAGCTCACCACCCTCTGCAATTCCAAGTTTCCTAGGAAGTATATATATATAATTGCCAAGTTAATCTTTGTAGATGATCTATTTATACCATTATATGGTTCAGGAAAATTGCTGAACTATCCATTGTAACCAGACTCCATGATGGTACCAAATGATCCTCACCACCTGGTATCACAGTCTTATGTAGTCTTCCCATGTTGTACCAATAATGGTCTCTGTGACCCATAGTGTAAGGCAAAAGTAGTACTATGTCAGTTCTGAGATTAGGTTATAAAAGACAATGTGGCTCTTATCTCGCTAGTCTTCTCTTACATTCCTTCTCTTACTCTTCGATCACTCGATCTAAGGACATATCACAGCAAACAGCCCTATGAAGAAGCTCACATAGCAATCTCCCCTCAACATCACAACTCTTAGGGATTGCTCCCTCCTAAGAAATCAATAACAGTGCAACCCATTTACTTCTTTCATTGTCTACCTCTACAATATATAAACAGTTTCTGGAGGACAGAAGTCCTTCCTAATACATCACTGTATTTTCTACAAAGATTTTAGCAAATAACAGTATTTGCAGCAATATAATAAATATTGGCTAATTGACTTCCATAAAATTCTCTTATTGCAAATGAGGTCCTGGTTTTGTGGGAAGTTTTGTTCAAGGTCAGTCAAAAGGAGAAAAAAAAATCAATTTACCACCCAACAGTGACCATTCAGCATTTTTCATTATAGTTTCTTTTGCAGGTGTGTGGGTGTTATATGTTGTGTAGGTAAAATAGAATCAAACTGATTATGCAATTGCTTATTTGACAACAAATAGCAAACTTATTTACTGAATGCCCCATTTTGGGACCGAGAGCAGATTCTTGAGGTGTAATTTTTTAATGTAACTCTACATTAAAGAGGCGTGGTGCTCTTTGCCTCTAAAACCAATGTGTCGCTTCAGGCCCTTCATGGGCTATTTCTGTTAAAAGTATCATAATTATAAGCAGCATTCTCAGTTGTTATGGATTTGAACATCAATTCATAAACAGTACCATGACTATAAAGAAAGCAAATAATTATCCAACTGTTTCAGTGAGATTTAAATAAAATGGACAAAGAAATTAATGGCATTTCACCATCCCTATCAAGCTCACCTAATTTTCCAATATTGCCCCCAGAAAACATGTGTTTCCATTTTGCCCCATTTAAATAGAACTCTGAAAAGGATGGAAAAGACAGAATTGCCACTCCCTTTCCCTTGTTTTAATCTCTTCTTTGCCACAGTTAAAATATATTTATGTTATTTACCTATTCAGTTTCACAATGAATGAAATGGGAAAGATAATGCTATTTACCTAACAGTACCTGGCACATAATAAACACTTAAAATGTTATTGCATATTATATGTCTTGTTTTTTCACCTTTTCTTTCATTAGTTAAAAGGCAGCACAGATTAATGATCATTAGAAGTAAACAGTTTGGATTGGTTGGATATTGGGTATTAATGCACAGTTAAAATTTATAATTAATATCAGAGATTTCTTTTGTTATTGAAAGTGAAGGGTTGGAATTTGTAGGTTCGTAATCTATAGCAGAAAGTTGTTTTTAAAACCCTGATATTTGATATTAATATTCTGCTAGTATTCTCTTAAAAACCTGCCATGATCCTGGCCATGAATTATAACTACAAATCCCATCTGAAAATGTGTAACATCTTAATCCCTCAATGGACTTACTACTGACTCAGGAATCCCAAGACCGTGAGGCAGCTTGAACATGACTATCTTTACCCCCAATCATAGCTGCAGCCAAACCATAAATCCCTGACAACATTCTCAACAACTGAACACAGTGCAGCAACTTCAATAGTCTTAGCTGCAACTCAGTCATGAAACGCACCCTTGAAGAGCAGCATGAGCTCTGGGAAGAACTTGGGAAGTAATGTTTCATTTTCTCTTCTATCCTTTTTCTTTATCACTTTTCCTCTTAATGTGCCCTCTCCCAAACCTGCTCTCCCTTCCAGAATCCTCAGGCTCTCTACCCTCTCCCTTACTCAAACTATAATATTTATGCTAATGTAACATACAAATGGCTAAGAATTCTTAAAGTATTAATTTTTCCAGGTGGCTTCATTCATTTTGGGCTAAGCCCTAAACAAGGGAACATGTTTATAAAAGTTAAATTTAAGCATCAGTCTTAGATTACTGATTTTCATTGAAAACACATCACATAGTCCCTTAACTAGGCCATTTTGTTGCCTAATATTGAATCTGAGAATGCAGTCACATGTATCTGGTACCCTGTCTTGCACCAGCTGAACAATTTTTATATTTACAATGTTTTGCTCTTTTTTTTTATCACTAGAGACTGGCCATAAGGAGGATAGAAACAGCTTAGGTAGGGAAAAGGATGGAGTGATAAAGAAGATAGAGGTTTTTAACAATGTCACAACCAATTGACTTTTAAGAATTACTTATTTTTTTATACAAATTTTCTTTATTGAGAACTTTCATGTTTTAAAAATATGGAACGCTTCATGAATTTGTGTGTTCCTTGCACAGGGGCCATGCTAATCTTCTCTGTTTCATTCCAATTTTAGTACATGTGCTGCCAAAGCAAGCACCAATTTTTAAGAATTACTTATTTTATAAATGGAATGGTTATAACAAAATCCCACCACTCTAGTAAACCATTGTTTCTCTTTTCATGTACAGTAATAGCTCACTCATCAATGTTTATTGAGAAACTTGTAGGTCCTGGGTGACTTGCCATGCCCCCTTTCAATCCTTCTCATCCTCATCCAGGCATAATTGTAAATAGTCTGTAACTACACATAGATTTTTTAATGTACTGTATCATAAGCATTTTTATATGCTGCTATAGATGTGACTTAAATTTGACCCATTTTTCTTTTTTCTATTACAGATAGAACCATGAATTTGATCATGAGGGTATTGAAATGTACACATATGAACTGTGTATCACTCTAAAATCTTAAAACTTATGAAAAAGCTGGGACACATCTGACCCCAATCAACAAAGGGACTGTGGACCTCTGTATCATAATGCTGGGCACTGCGTGGGCCTCAGTCTCAGCTCAGTCATTCACATGCCATGTGACTTGGAACAGATGACTTACTGTTCTTGAGATTAGCCAAGTGAGAGGTAGCTGTGAAATATGCCTTTCCTGAAATTTAATGGGAGGCATTATTAATGTCATGAATGCCCTTCCCATAATTCCAAACTAGTTTACCTGGAAAATTTCCAAGGAACATCACCATTTGTTCCCAGTGCAAAAATGAAGCAGCTTTTATTGGATTGGAGAGATGCTAATAACCCTCTGAGAACGTATTAGGTATAATTTATTTACACACTAGACATTAGCACGTGCTCACAGGGGTGTTTTAGACGTCTTTCTTACAAAAGAAAGCTCTAGTGAGAAACTAGTGGTTTGTTTCCTGTCAAGTTTCTAGGGTCTTACAGGCTTCTTATGAAGGTTCTGGGGAGGTTTAGAAACCAAGTGAGAATAATGGTTTTCCACAGGCCTCTTCTAGGCCACAGGCCTCTTCTGTGGAGTCAGGAGGTGCTAAAGATTCAGCTGCAGGATCTACATAGTTTGCTTCCAAAGGGAAGCAAGCTGCATAAAGACACAGACAGTGCCAAGAAAGAGAAAATGTTGAATTTAGGAATATTCCTAAATTTAAGGATCAGCCTTCCAGGCCACCTTTCTATGTGTCTAAAATAAATGATTCAAAGAGGAAGGTTACAAAGTAGCACTGGGTCGGCCCAAAAGTCAGTTTATTTTTTTTCCATAAAGGGCACATTTTTCATTTTCACCAATAACTTTATCAATTTTGATATTTTATGTACATCACCTGCTTCCTGCATGGCATAATGTTGATTGTTCTCAATTCATATCTGAATTTGATCACTATCAACTTCAACTGGTATACCTGACCATGGAGCATCATCATCCAATGGGAAATCTCTAGCATGAATCTTCGCAAACCACTTTTGACATGTTTGATCAGTCACAGCACCTTGTCCATATGCTGCACAAATCTTTTATTACATTTGAGTTGCATTTTTACCTTTCTTGAAATAATAAAGCATGAAATGCTGAAAATAGATATTTTCTTCCATTGTCAGTATGAAAGGAGCTACACAAAAATCCACAAATTTTTTTAATGCATGCTGATATGACAGCTGTCAGAATATAATCTAATAAAATTGTTTTAAATCAACTCAAAGACAACTAAGCACTACTAGAGCTACCTTATGGAATAAAAACAATCTTGTTGGCCAACCCAATTTTAAAGTGCTCTTCTCCATCCTTAAAAATATGAAGATAAGCCAAATAAATCAGGCTCTGGACACAAGACAGGGTAAAGGGGAAAAGTAGTGTAACATACAAGTGAGGGTTCCCTGTGAATATGCCACTACAACATGGGAATCTTAGTGGCTATTATATGTTCTACAAGAAATTGAAGAAGTAAATGACAAGATTGTGCAGATTATGGGTGTATCATGAGGAGAAAGCATAAACAGAAGAGTGATTAAATATGAAAATACTTTCTTTTTTATTTATTTTTGACAGAGGTTCTATTGTGACAAAAGCCCATCAATATTGATTTCTGCTTTCTTCATAATCTTTCCCAACACTGATCTGAGTATCCACCTATTCTTCTCTTCCCACAGCTCTAGCTAGTGCATCTACTTGTCTCTTACGCTAAGGGACCAGGTCCTGATATGTTATAAGTAGTCACAGAGACACTCAGGACACAAAGTATACAGCCCTTACTTCCTATTCCTCTTTTTCTTTTTATTCCAGATTTTTTTTTAATTATTATTCATTATTTTCAAAGAGAAGGGCAGGGAGGGAGGAAGAAAGGGAGGGAAGCATCAATGTATGGTTGCCTTTCATCTGCCTCCAGCTAAGGACCTGGCTGGAGACCTGGCTTGCAACCTGGTTATGTGCCCTGACTGGGAATCAAACCAGTGACCTTTGGATTTGCAGGCCAGCATCTATCCACTGAGCCACACCAGCCAGGATCCTATTCCTCCTCTTGACCTCTACTCCGACGGTGCCAGAATTGGCCTTAGAACAGAGGGCTTGAAAAACTGTTAAAAATCATGAATTACAGTAATTTATAGAGAGCTGTTATTGGTCAGTCTCAGGTCGATCAAATTCCAAATGCCCTGCTCTTGCTCTTAAACTGCACCTACTATTTTTGGTCCATAGTTTCTTACAGGTTATAGGCTTTAAAGAAGATAGTAGTGTAAGATTAAAGGTGTTTATTTACTCAAGAACTTCTCAGCTACTTAAACTGTAGTATGAACATTTGTGCATCTAAAAGAAAAGTTGTGAGGAGAGTGCCCCAAATTCGTGGACCATGTTACTTCTCCATTTTTGCCTTCCCTTCCTTTCCCCTATTTTCACCTTCTTTCTCCTCCTCCTTATCCCTTTCTCTGTCTCCGTCCTTTCTATCTTTTCTTCCCTCCCTCCCTCCCTCCCTCCTTTCCTTCCTTCCTTCCTTCCTTCCTTCCTTCCTTCCTTCCTTTCTTCCCATATTACAAATTCATGTTATCTAATTTTCACTGAGCTTTCACTGCTGCTTGGGAATGTTTTCCTAGTTGGTTTCATAATGCATTCTCCAAAGCATCTGTTACAGCCCTCTGATTTCCTGAGGCCTTGTCCCACTCCCCCAGTCCTACTACTCTCAGCAGACGATTTGCCTCCTACTTCACCAAAGAGGGGGCACATCCAGCACAAATTCTATCATTTGCTCTCCTTATGCCCTCACTCTAATTCCTCCTTAACTGGCTCTCGTGACTTTGGACCATTCTATGCCTTCATTTTACTCCTCATGAGTATCTCTGTGCTTCTTGCCTTTCTTCTGTTTTTAATAGAGTCCCACTTCATTCCCACTCTGCCAACTCTCTTTTTTCACTTCTGAGAAAAAATATCAAGAGCCTAAGTTATAATTTAAGACATCTTTGCCTAAAGTATCTGGTCAATTTTATTGTTTGTTTTGTTTTGTTTTAACAGGGACTGGTTTGGCCTTCTATGTAGTGGGTGTGAACAGTTGGGAAAAATATTCCTTATGTCCATATTTATTAAGCCTAAGGATTTAAATGAAGTAGAGATATACAAATGGATCACAAATATAAGTTTCAATTATTCAAATATTTAATTGTATATTCATTCTAACCCCATGAAATTCCCTTTTCCACAGGACTGCATCTATGTCCTAGGGAGTGGGGGGAATCAGGCCATTCATTTCTGCTTTCTGAGAAGTCCACCACTCACTGCAGACTTTAGTGATTGTCCCACGTGGGTCACAGATGCATTCTTCCTCCTCCCAAAGTAGGGCTCTCCGCACAGTTTCTCTCCCACATCCATCTCCCATTCTGTATCTGTTGGTCCCTTTGGGAGTCTCTGACATTCATTCTGTTCCTGCCTCATGCCGTCATACAGACAGCTTGTGACTGTCACACACACCTGCCTAGACAACCCACTCAGGTCTTTCTTCTCAGGGCTCTTGTCAAATCCCTGATTCTACCTTCTGCTATCACTTCCCCCCAAATTCTAGGGTCTGATCCTCACTGCTGAGCCTGGTGCTTCATAGAGCAGGGAACAGACACCCACAGTGACCATCCTTCCACTTTGCCATTGTCTCTTCTCACTGCCGAACCCGAAGCCTTGGGGTTTTGCAAGACTTGTTCTGACTCATCAAACACTCTCTCTACCCTAAGTTTTCCCAGGGAATAGAAGTTTGGAATTTTCATTGAGCTTCCGCTGCCACATCCCTTTCCTGAGGAAACTGATGCTGCATGTCCTAGATGTCTAAATGATCATACTTGTTAATATGTACAAAAGGCATCCTGCTACAACATCTGTTTCAATTTATTCTAAAACAATCCATACTCATACAGCTAAACACAAGGCTATTTGTGGTCTCATCCTGATATAGGGGCCACCCAGGGTACCCAAGGCCACAGCCACACTTCTAGCCATGCTTCCGTACAGCCGTCATCCACCACAAGTGCCCAAGTACATGGAGGCCATACCAGGGCTCCTGCTTCCTGCAGCCACAATTGTGCTGTCCCCTAATACCAGCTGCTATACCAGCTGTTAGGCACAGGAGGCGCTGTGACCATTATTGCTCAGAATGGCCATCTAAGGACTCCAAACAGGGAGGCTGTAGTACTTCTTGTAAGTCTAAGCTCTTGCTCACGCAGAACAGGTTTCTCACTGACATTGAATGGCCTGACCTAGAAGATACAGACCATCAAGATAGCTTGGTTGCTAGGGCAGAAAATTCCCTCGATATAAAGATTCATGCATTCCTAAGAGAGCTTCCTGCTATCGCTCTTAATGTCACTGTGCATCCTTTCTTTCCAGCCATCCCCAAAGTCTATTCCCATCCATTAGTTAGTGTAAGACAAAAAAATTAAAACAAAGTCAAAGCATGATGGTCACCTGCTCAAAGCTCTCCAATGACTCCCTATGAGACTGGGAATAAAAGCCAAATCCTTATCAAGGTCTAGACAGTCTTATTTTTTCTCCCTACACTCCTGCTCTTGCTTACTCAGCCATAGTCACTCTGTCTTTAACCCTGGTTCTGGAACATACTAGCATGCTTCCACCTGAGTTTTTGCAATGAACACTGTCTCCTTTCCTACAATACTCTTCACTCTGAGGATCTGCCTGGCTCATTTGCGTATTTCTTGCAAAAATTTTCCCAGAGGGGACAGTCTCGCTGAAGCTTACCCTTAAAGCTGCAATCTCCAGCACTCCTTAGCCTCTTCTCAGAGTGATTATTTTCACTAACATACCTCATGCATTATTTATTGATCATTTTCATTGCCCTCTTCCACTATAATGTAAGTTCCATGAGGGCAGTGATTTTTATCGATTGTCTTTGCACTTCCATTTTCAGCACTCGAATGGCTGGTACGTAGTACTTATACCATACATATTTGTAGCATCAGTGAATGATGCGTACTTTTCAGGAGCTAGCTGAGAAGCAAAGAACAAAGCACTCTTCCATTTGGTCTCAGCAAAACTTCTCTAAATCCCCCAAAGGGAAATGCATCTTCTTTGCACCTTTTTTTTTTTTTTTTTTTTTTACCTCAGCAGGGGTGTCCCTGTTTAGTAATCCATTCTCCAAAGGAATTGTCTAAATGAACCTCCTTTCTTTCTTGTGAGGAATTTGGATTGGTGCCAGGGTTCTTTCTGCCCCACAGATCTTTCACAATCTGACTCAGTGAACCCAAAAACTTCCAAGCAAAATAAAGCTGTGATGCTTCTTTCTACATTCTTACTGCTTCTAAATGAACATGGTTCTCCTAAGAACATCAGAGTAACAGTGGGAATACATTCCTTTTGTATTCCCTCTCAGGTACTACACTGGATGCTTCATATGTACATCTATGTTTAATTTAATCCTCAGAAACATCATGGGATGAAGTGTTATCTCTATTTTACACATAAATATGGGCTGAGAGAAGGAAAACAACATTCCATAGTTTACAAAGCTAAGGATTACAAATCTCAAAAATATTGCAGAGGCATTGTGAGCACGGCATCACCCATGAAGCCATTATTCTGAGAACACAAAAGCCTTTTGTCCTCACTCATTGCTATACTTGAACAAGTTCACAAGGGGTAATGGGACCTAGGTTGTGTCTCTAGCACCTGGCATAATACCTGACATGTATTTCTTGCTAAAAAACTATTTATTATATTCAATCCAGTGAGATCAAATTTCATACCTTGCAAGAACATGATATTTTGAATGTGTGTAACTCACAAAAGTAATTCATTAGATGTCTTAAAATGTCTTGGAATGATAAGTGACTACAGGAAACTTAGGCACAATATAATCTCCAAGAAAGTCATAAGAGAAACATTTAGATAAATTATTATAATTTGAGATGTGCCATTGTATCATTACTGATTTTCAACAAATAGCATGAACCACAAAAATCCTTTAATATTTTTATCAGCCCTGGAGCACCAGTCTGTAGCAATAGATTAAAAAGTAATATCCCCATTGAAATGGTTAATAATTCAATTTTTGATACTGTTGTTACTAATATCCTCTGAAAGAATGAGTCCACCCCAGGGGGCATGAGTGAAGAAATTGTTACTTGAAGTATAGGTAATCAATTATTGATATGACTCATGTTTCTCATACATATGTCCCTTTACAATGTCTACTGCATAAAATTGCTTTTGTCATACTATAACCATATCATACCTATTTGCTGCGTTTCTGTAGCACATTCCAATTCATCAAGGGGTCCTAAAACATTCTGAATTTCTAGAATACAACAAAATCCTAGTAAATTCCCTGCTATAAATTTAGTTTTGCCTCTACAGCGAGTTGAGTGATTTCCATGCTAGCCATCTGGAACGATGACTAGGCTTAAAATGGCTTTGAAGTAAAAATACCACACTAGTTAAAATAATATTTCTAAGACCCATTTTCTATTTGCTTAGAAAACAAATGTACTCAACCTAAAAGGAAAGAGATTATTTGAGCTGCCATTTAATCCTTAACAATTTCATTGTATTACTTACTCTTTTTCATGTCCAACGGGAGATATTGCCCATCTCTTGGGAATCGTTTCTGCTGGCTGTGGGAAGGGGGAAGCCAGAATTCTAGGACTATTCAGCTACCCTAGCATTATCAGAGAAACACAGCATTTGTGCTGGTCTTCCATTTTGTATTCTCAGCCTCTTTATTTCTTTTGGGGAGATTGCATCAATCATACTTTCAAAAAGAATCCAATTACTCCAAGTTTGTTTCATATGGGTGAAATTTTCAAATAGCTAAGTGATGATAGCCCAATTCCTTGCCAGAAAGCTCTTCTGAAGCAATCGTAATAATCTACATTATTAGAGAAACTAAAAATGAATTACCATACTCGGATACACATTCAAAGTAATGAGGCAAAATGCTTCACCCATCAACTTCAAAGGACCTTAACAGGGAGCTTGTTTTTCCTTATCATATCACCACAAAAAGCAAATGATTGATCAAGACATCTGAGCAAAATAATTCTAGGGTAATAGAGCTAAATATGATATCCCCAGAGATCAAATTATCTTATTTCCTAACATGTTTTTATGATTGACTGCTTTTAGAATTAATTTCAGAAGTCTGAATTTGCACACCAAGATTATCTTGTCCTAAAACATCCTAAAAATTTCAAAGCCAAGACAGTAAATCCAAAACATAATAAATTCTCTTTGCCATGGAAAACAGCATTATCTCTCCCTATTTGTGCTTGTCTAATTTAAATAAGCTACAGTCAACATGGACAGATTCAGCATCCAGTCTGTTTTGCCTGACAGAGATAATAATGCAAACACCTTCAGATCTCACTCCTGTGAGACACTTCAGGGAAGAACTGGGTCCCTACCTAAGAAAAGCAGCCTCTTCGGGTTTAGGGTACCAATGTAGTCCTTTCTGCTGCTAGGTGTTTAGAACTAGAGCATGTCACAGAACATTCTGGCATTCTAACCAAGAAGCCAGCTTCCAGACAGTATTTTTTTCTTACAGGTGTTGAAAGCTGCTACCCACCAAACAGTAGAGATTCATTAGCATAATGGCATAGAATAACAGATGACCAAGAACTGTGAATGGATTATTATATTGCTTGGATTGCTAATGAATCACCATTTCCACTCAGTACTCCTTTCTTCTAATTTTGGTCAGCTTCCCTTTTTGAAGAAAGAAATTATGAGGAAGAAACTTTATAAACCAGAGTTAGGAAATTGATGCCCTTCAGTTCTTACTCAGAAAGTTGGCTTAGGAAATTTACCTACCTATACCAATATTCCAGAGTCAAGTTCAATATTTTCATAAGCTTAGAGCATTCTTTTTTTTCTAATTCATTTTTACACAGAACATAAAAAACATCACACACACACACACACACACACACACACACACACAAATGCAAATAGTTAAAGTTAGGATGACCAGAAATCCCTTCCCTAAAATACTTTCCCTTAAAAATACACTTTGATACAAAGGCAGCAGGTATATATGCTTTTCCTTCCAAATGCATGAGCAGGGATTTCTCCTAATTAACTGGACTAGACTAGGAGAATTTCTCCTGCTCAGTGATTTAAAAGTTTCTTATAACAGGCCTTGGCTGGTAGCCCAGTGGATAAAGGCGCCGGCCTGCAAACCCAAAGGTCACAGGTTCAATTCCCAGCCAGGGCACATAACCAGGTTGCAAACCAGGTCTCCAGGCAGGTCAGTGGCTGGAGGCAGGTGAAATGCAACCACACGTTGATGTCTCTCTCCCTCTCTGCCTCTCTCCCTTCCCCTCTTTCTAAAAATAATGAAATAAAATCTTTAAAAAAAGAAAGAAAAAGAAATACCTGAAACTGATTTTAAAAAAAGAATTAAAAATAATAATAAAATAAAAGTTTCTTATAACAAAGGAAAGGAAAGAAGAGAATAGAGGCTCTAAGAGATCTTAGACACAGAGGAGAACCTAATCTATGTAGCAACTTTCTTAGAGCAATAGCATACACCTACATTTGCATCCCTGAAATCCCTAATTTATGGGTTTGGGGGAGGAGAACTATTAGTATTAGCTCAGCCTCCAAACTGACATCTCCAGGCATGTTCTTATCCCCTAGACAATGGTATGAAGAGAGAGCGGAGAGATAGGAAAAACACTTTCTGTGAGTAAGACAAAGTTTTTTGTTTGTTTGTTTTTGACTTGTTCCTTTGTTTGTACCTGAGCCAAATCTAGGAGTAGACTGACAGCAGGAGACCAGCTGAGAGGCATTAGGTAAATTAGTGGAAACCATCTTGGGAGGAGAATCCAGAGGTTTTTGTCTTACCCCAGCTCTACTCCTACCTGGTTGTTATTTTGGCAAGGTCTCATTCCAAAGTTCCTACATTGAGGGGGTTTGGACAAATTGAGCCAGTTCTAGTGAGTTTCCCCATTGTATGCAAATTTTTAGCTAAATGAAACCAAGTTAAGGTGAGAACACAGTATAATCTCTCATAGCTCCCATCAAGTAAAGGAAGCAATAAATCTGTGTTTAGGAAAATGGTCCTGGGATTTGGTACTGTTAGTATCCTCACTCTATCCTACCAGGAGGCTTCGTATGCACTTGGGAGAGCAAAAAGGGGAAAGCTAGGAAGTTGACTGAAGTAAAAGTATTTCCTGTTAGCTATACACATTCAAAAACAAACATGTAAGATGGTCAATAAAAGTAAATTCTAATCTAGTATCGTAAATAAGAATGGCAGTCATGATAAACTAGTAGAAGTTAATGATTACTTTGACAGAATTTTTTCAGTTTTCATTAAAAGCTTTATAAATTATAACATAGTTTTAAATGTAACTTTGAATAATATAGCCAAGAGTCACTATCATAATATCCAACATGCTTTGAGCCATCACAATGTGTCTGAGATTTTTAAAGTAATATTGAATTTACTCTTGGTAATAACTATATAGTTATCAAAGAGGTAGTCTCACTGTTTTTAATTTTTTAAATGAGGGACAAGATTGATAGAAGAAAAGGACTTTATTTGAGGTCACAGTCATTAAACAGGGAACTGGCCCTGAACTATAAAGCACATCCTGAGCTCTCGGAAACTGGTCCACTGCCCTGCTGCTATGTACAGCTACTTTGGTTCAAGACACAGTCCTAATTTTTTTCAAAAGGAAACATTCATACTCATTTTATGAAAAAATTATGCTTACAAATAAGCCTGTTTCATCACTTACTGAAAACTACCTCACCCAGGGACAGCTATCCGAATTAAATATTTTTCAAAATATATTTCACCAAAGCTAAAATATTACATTTTATTCATTTTCTATAAGACAGTAGAAATAGAGTAGAAATTGGTGTTTTGAAAAGTTAAAGAAAATGGTTACATATTATTATTATTTCAGGCATTCAGTTTATATTTAGGGTTCAGAACAATGTTGTGTTTAGTCTGTACACTCCTTTTAGAAACTGCTGCCATGCATGTGAACAGCCTCAGACCTCGATTCATCATAAATCTTATTTGTGGGCCCCTAGGTCTTACTCCCCTTTTGATAATTCTCTTGGAAAATAATTTCTCTGTCTTGCATACCTGTCCCAACTTATTAAAGACCAGCCTTTACAACTTAAAACAGTCCTCTGCACTTACTCATGTTGCTAAATGCATGAATAACACCAGAGGGTTAAAATAAAGGATGCATTTAAATATTTAAATTTGAAAAGAATGTATAATTTAAAATTCTTTTGATCCTCACAATTGGTGTGCTCAGCATTGTGGTCTATGCAAAGAAAAGCTATTAACTGGTGAAATGAAGATATGTAAATATTCTTTTTTATTCTTTGAAGTTAAAATTAGAAATGAAATTGCAATAACTCTTAGGTCCTTTAGATTAAAGTAAACAAATGTCATTAATATGAAAACCAATTCAATACCATAAGCAATAAAATAAAAGTAGAATGGGACTGGAATTCACAATATATTAGTCCTAATGAGAAAGTAAGATAAAATAGAATTAACAAGAGCTTTGGAACAACACAGGTTTGGTCTGAGTTAAAAAAAATTTCCTAACCTGAAACCCACAGATCTGTTTCCTTAATAAAGTTATGTAACCATTCCAATCTTTAGCTTCCACATCTGTAAAATGGGATCCATTCAACTTAACTTATACAATATTTATAGAAATCAGTGATATTGAATATGAAACAATAGCTGATTAAGTCATTCAACAAATTTTCTCATGCCTAGTCAACACAAATATGGTTAATATTTTTAAAAACGTACTCTGCTATGAACCAACTTTGTAAATGTTAGCATGCTGGCAACAATAGCAGCAGAAGAGTACCCTTAGCTGGATTTTTTAGCTGCTATGACATGAGACACATGATTAGGTAGTAAGTGGTTTCCCTTGGGAGAAACATTGATGTCTGAGATGCTTTCCTATCCTAGGTTCTCTCTCACTTGCAGCTTTTTAAGATTTTCCTAATTCCCAAAATATGTGTGAATCCTTGATAATAAAACACCTATTATTCATCTTTCACATGAGGCTGAATACTTCCAAGAAGAGATTAAAGTTTCTATGAGAAATAAAAAGTGAAAGTGCAGTTTAAATGTGTGGGCAAGTGAGCTATCTAAAATGGATATCCAGAAGAAGATAGACATGTGTGCCTTATAGCCCACACTGATCCTAACTTGCCCTCCTCCTGCTACTGGCTGAGCTACCATGGGATGTACATACAGCATGGGTGAAGGAAGGGAATTTCATGATCCTTGCATGCAGCTCATGTCCCAGTGAGAAGGACTGGGGAAGATAAGTATATGCAATTCCTGCAACCTAACTCACCCATTAAATCAGGCCATTAAATCATCCCATGGAGCAAAGTGTGCAAGGAAGTAGAGAGAGGCCAGGAGAATGCCACTATTAAAGACCCTGTTGCATGAAAGGGGATCATTAATAATGGGAAAGAAACTATCCCTCTCCCATCATTAATAAATGTACTAACCATTTGTTGGGAACACACAGTTTAGTTGATAAACACAAACACGTTACGAAAAAAAAATTCAACTCCAAAATTTTCAAGTTACCTGAAATAGATAATAAACATGGTGTTAAAATTAACTGTAGCAATAGTAATCATCATGACAATTGCCACCACCATATAGGGTGGGGCAAAAGTAGGCTTACAGTTATAAGTACACAAAGTAGAATTTATTCTTGTATTATTATTTACATATAATTGTATTATTTGCCATACAAACAACTTTAAGCCTACTTTTGCCCCACTGTGTAATTATTAAATCAGGCACTGAGTTCTGTCTTCTCTATTTGTATTACTTAGTAAAGTATTTCAGAACAGGTATTACTTTTCTCATTTAAACCTTCCTAGAGTTTAAATAAATCACATAAAACTACACAATTTGTTAGAACTAGAACTGAAGTCATAATCTGTTGGAACAAAGCCTGTGGTCTGAATATTATATATATGCAAGCACTTTGTTGTAATAAGACAAATTCCAGTATCCTTTTTCTTTCTCTAAGATTTTGTTTATTTTTAGGAAGAGAGGAAGGGAGGGAGGAAGTGAGGGAGAGAAACATCAATACGATGAACATCAGTTGGTTGCCCCCAGAGACTGAACCCACAACCCGGGTATGTGCCTTGACTGGGATCAAATCTGCGACCTTTCATTTTGTGGAGCTACATCCAACCAACTGAGCCACACTGGTCAGGGGCAGACTCCACTCTCTTTCTTCTACTTCTCCATGGTGGGATACAAAATCAGTTCTCAAGTCTTCTGACACTCAATACATAACAATTCAGTTTCTATACGCCCAAACTTGCAGGAAAAACATTTTTGCTGAGTTTTTCTCTGCAAGGTTTCATAAAGAGCCTTCTAAATCAACCATTTGCACAGTCTTCTAGGGCTTACCCATTGCACTAAATCAGATTGCCCACTGTGACCAATCTGTTAGACCTGACATTTAAGCAGCGCCCCCTGCTGGCCACTCAGTGTCTTGCAATGTAGCTCTAACACTTGTGAAGAGTGGGGCGGGATGTCCTTTGCAGAAACTGGCACAGTTGAGCAGTTTGGTGCAAGGCCTTTTCAGAAACTACTGGTCTTGCAGCGTTTTCTGGGCTGCTAGGAAGCATACACCTGTCTTCGATTTCCTATTCAGCAATATGTGTTCCATAGATCTATGCCCAGGATTATAGGTTTTCATAATGGGTTTTTTACTTACTCAATTGCATGGTTTCTACTTAGGACAGAAGAGCTGGGTCAAAGTAGATTCAGTATAAGCCACCTAATGGACCTTCAACGTTCCAATTCAGACACCAGCCCATTGTTCCTCTCTCTGCCTCTTACTTCGCAGCCTTGTTACTTTCTTTACCATATAACCCTATTAAAAGATTCCTGATCTAATTAAAACTTTTTGATAACTTTCACTTCACAATGAAGTACTTCAGGTCTTGATCCTTTCCTGCCAAAAAGGACTCCCTGCTCATAAAACAAATCCTTCTAGCTTTTCACCAAGAACCCCAGCTCCCCAAAGCAATGGCTAGGAAGACAGGGCATGGAGTCACCTCTCCACACAGATTGACTTCATACATCCAGCCACACACACTCTTACGATATTTTAAACACCCCTTTCTTTCCCCATTTCTTATTTCCCAAACATTACATCCCTCCAAAATAACTGTACATCCTCTCTTACCTAAATGAAATCTGTCTAATCTTTCTGATATCATAAATATGGTATATATCATCAATATATACATTTGCATTGATCATCTTATCTTTCCATCTACTTTGAAAAATGTATCTTTTCTCTAAAATTAATACTACTGTCTAGATCCTACTCTTCCCTAACTGCTGAGAAAACTTGTTCCTTTTGTCTTTAATTGAATGCACCCCTTCAAATGTATTTTCCTTTTTTGTATGTTTAACAACAAGCTTGCCTTTAACATTATCTCACATATGTATAACCATGCCTTAACTATCATTTCTCTGCCAGGCTTCTTGAATGTATTGTCTATACCTACACTTATCCATTTTATTTCCTCACCTTTCCACTTCTTCTGAAATTATTCACTATCAACCTTCCCTAAATGAATCTCTATCTCTGAAGCAAAGAATGGCTTTCTTCTCACCAAATCTAATATTCTTTTCACAGCACCTTTTCTTCTGTTCTTCTTTATAATAACTGGTGTTTATATTTGATCCTCTATATCTTTTGTGGCCTTGAACTTTGCCATTTCTTCTTTTATTTCTGTATTATTTCTGTGAAAAACTTCACCCACTTTCACAGGTTAAATGATGCCTGATTCTTAAACCTCTACCATAGACTCTGATTTCTTTGTCAAGTTTGAGCCTTTTCCCCCAGCATCTTTCTCACTATTGAATGCTCCAAACCATGTGTACTCAGTATGTCTAAATTTAAGATTCAAAACCCTGTCCTCATTCCACCTCCACATCCCAAACTTCTCATTTCAGAGATGAACATTAAAAATCTTAGATTTATCTTTTATTCTAATCTTCTTTTTATTTCTTAGTCAGCCAGCCATCAAATTCTGTAAACATATCCATCAAAATGTCTACAGTGCTTTTTATTTTCATCCAAACTCTCCCAGCTTTTTGTCTGAGTTATTGCTATTGCTTCTCAACTAGTTGATCTAATTTCAGCCTCCTTTTCTTATACATCCTGAACACAGAGTTCAGTTTCATTTTCTAATGCATGACAGTCCCATTTTCACACTTATAAAATCAAGTAAAGTTTTTCATCTTGGCATCTTAGTTTATGAAAAAGTGGGTTCACTTACTTCTCCAAGCAGCTATTGTATTGAAATGGAAAATTTTCTGCAGTTATGTTTTCACAACTTTCCCCAAATTTTGCCTAAATATTCTTCCCCGACTACCTACCATCATACACAAACATTCAGGCTCAATCTCGTCTTCAAATTTTTTATAATTGTTTCCTCAGATAAAAATAACACATACAGATTTTATCCAAGACAAACCTCTACTTCTTCAAACTGTCTTCACTTCAATTGCTTCATTTTTCTTTCTTGTTTTTTCAATAATTATTAGTCATGTTATATGCTTTGTACCCATGCCAAGGGGTGGGAGTTATTCCCTAAAAAAACAAAACAAAACAAACAAACAAAAACTGTTTTTACTCAATTTAAAATATTATTATCACTGTCCACTTAATTTACCAGTCTTCTCTATTTAAAAATTTACTTTAGTTATTCAGATGAATTTATGACAACTGCATCATTTAAGAACCATTAGCATTTATCTCTCTTTAACTTGTTTATGCTAATGCATTCTGTTTGCAATAGCAACAATGGCATGAGGAGAGAGAAAACAAAGCCTAAAATGAGATAGCATATAGTAACTACCTGGAATTTAAAAACTCCAAGTCAATAGGACTGCATTTAAATATACAGAGCTATAAAATTTTAGAGATTGAAAAGAACATAATTTAACAGAAATTCTTTGACTATGTACTATGTGAAGTACTCTAAAACCTTTTCTGAGATAAGGCCACTGGCTTTATGGAGTGGATTTTTAAATAAGATAGTTATTTTATAATGTCAAATCATCAATATTTTTTAGATTAAAACTTGAAGTCAGTCAAGTAGAGGGTGGCATGTCCTTTTAATGTCATACTAGAACATTTTTAAAGGTCCAAGCAAGAAGTATTTAATTACCTAGGTCAATGCATCTCTCTTTACTTTGCTATTTATATGTGAATTAAAATCAGTTATTATGGGGTTACATGATTCCTGTCCAGTAGAAAAGATAACCAAGAAGATTACAGTTTTATTGCTGTAGGACATTGGTCATTTTTTACAGCTATCCTAGCACTCCTTTTTTTTAAGATATTATTTATTATTTTTAGAGAGAGGGGAAGGAGGGAGGCAGAGAGGGAGAGAAACATCAATGTATGGTTGCCTTGCATCTGCCTCCAGCTGGGGACCTGGCTGGAGACCTGGCTTGCAACCTAGTTATATACCCCTGACTGGGAATCAAACCAGCGACTTTGGGTTCGCAGGCTAGTGCTCAATCCACTGAGCCACACCATCCAGGGCTTACCCTAGCACGCTTAACTTAATTTTCTTTAAGTGCTTTTCTAATGTTTTATTCCACTGCACAAATATATGTTCATTCCATATCTGCATAACAATGAGAACTAAAACCAACATAATTTCTTGTCTGGTTTTTGTTTTTGTTTTTGAAACACAAGGATGCTTTGTATTCTTATGTTAAACAACACTGGGACAAAGGTAAAAAACATTTTCAGCCTGATCAATTAAATTGTATGCTCCTAAAAGATAAAACTATAAACCAATGAAAAGAGTACATGTATTAAAACTAATAGCTTGCTAATCAAGAGTTGTTCCAAAACCCTTATTTTGCAGTTCTCACCAATCCAAAGCTATTATATACTGGTTATATCCAATCCCAGGCTGTTCACTGACTTATAAACCTCATCTTAAAATCACCCTATATTCTTACTTAATTTCCCCTTATTTGTGACCCCACTGTTGAATTCTCCAAAACTTTACCAAATAATAAATTAATAAATCTAAGTTTATTACAACTATAGTAAAGCAGAATACCATGTTAGCAGTGTCTCAAAAGATCCCTGTTAGAGTCTAACTCTTCATTAGAGGGAGAGAGCTATAGATTTTTCAAGGGGTTTAATCAAGATGGGTCTTCCACAGTTTTCTAGGGAGAGGAAGGCATAGGCAACATTTGGACTAATTTGGGATTGATGGATGCAGTGAGAAGAAAGTCTTGAAGTGAGTCTTTGTAAGTTGCTGTTTGAAAAGTGAGCTCTTTACCCAATGAGCAGATTGTTATGTCAGAAAAATCAGTTTACGATGTAAATTTACTGAGGCCAACAGTGCAAGTATTTATTGGTTTACAGCCTTATGTTTCCACAGTAAAGATTTCTTGGGACAACATCATGCTGAGGCATGTTCTCTCAGTTCTTACTGCTAACAGCTACATCTTGTTGTAGGTGGTCTCCTTTCTCACTAAGATTTAGTCAAGCTGGTATTTCCCCTAACTGCAACAAGTCTAATAAACCTAGTTTGACTAGTTCAATGTATTATTATTTTAGCCTCGGAGTAATTAACAGTCAGCAAGGGCTATATTTTTGACATGTAAAAAGACAATATCTACTTTATTCAAGCTTTCCTATAAGCAATTAAGCACAACAATCCCTAGAGTTGAAAACGTTACCAAAAATGTTGACATTATTTTACATATCCCTTTAGTGCTAAGATGAAGAAAACACTTATCTGAATGAAAGAATAAGGATGAATACTCTGAGGATCCAATCAAGATGGAGGCAAGGGCAGACAGAGCTTGCCTCTTTGCACAACATCATCAAAATTACAACTAATATATAAAACAACCATCACTCAGAACCATCAGCAAGCAAGTTGAATGGAAGTCTGACAATTACAGAATTAAAGAAACTACATCCACGGACATGGATAGGAGGGGCACAGAACAGGCTGGTCTCTCACCCACATGCGATGAGTAAAAATCTGGGAGGGATATCTCAGGAGCAAGGAGTCCCAGCCCTATACTGGCACCCCCACCCCAGGGTTTCAGTGCCAGGAAAATAAGTAAGTCCCCACAACTTCTGGCTGCAAAAGCCAGCAGGGATTGAGTTGGTGGGAGAAACTGCTAGAGCCTCGAGCAGTTCCTCTTAAGGAGCCCACACACAGGGACTCACCTACTCAGACTCACTCCCCCAAGCTCCAGCACTGAGGTAGCTTGAAAGGCACCAGTGACATACAGGGAGATGCTGAAGTGTCTGGCATCAAGGTGAGCAGAAGCCATTTTCTCTTTTCTAAACCCTCTCCCACCCCCATAGAACTGGCAGACTGGTGCCATATCTGAGACGCCATCAAACTGGCTAACTCTGACCCACCTTGGAGATCCCCACAGATGCCGCCCCACCTAATTTATCCAGCTGCTTTTCCATGTGAATGGCTGGTCTGGGCTCCTGCTTCACAACTTCCTAAATCCTATCAAACAAGCAACAGCTGGTTCAGTGAGCTGTAGGCATGGAACTACCTGCAGCCCACTTAAATTCACAGCTTGGCTTCACCTGAAGACCTCAAAGCTGATCACAATCTCTGATTGCTCTATAATTCAAGATGGGTGGCCCCGGGCAAAACACAAATGGAGGCTGACCTGGGCCTGCATCCCTAGGGAAACTCCAGGGCCAGTGCACCCCTTGGACAGCTGCAGACCACAGCAGAGCACCACCACCTGCCCATATACAGCAGATCCTCCACAGAAACATAGGTAGGTGGTCAGTAGTCACAGTCAGTACTTGCAGCAGACTGGCCTGGGTAAATCCCCCCCATTGATACTACAAGACGAAGGTGTACTCAGCTCACACAAAGGACGCACCTTGAGTACTCAGCTGGGTTGATATGGGAGGCTGTGCCACTGAACACTACAGGACACCTACTACAAAGTAGGCCACATTACAAAGACTCAGAGTCAAACAAGCTCTGCCCAATACACAGACACAAACACAGGGAGTCTGCCAAATTGAGGGGACAAAGAAAGATGACTTAAATGAAAGAACAGAATAAAACCCCAGGGGGGGAAAAAAAAACCTAAATAAAACAGTGATAACCAACCTCTCAGATGCAAAGTTCAAACAAAACACTGGTGATAAGGATGCTCAGATAAATGATTGAGTATGACCACAAAATGAAGGAAGAAGTGAAAGTTATACAAAGTGAAATAAAGAAAATTATAAAGGGAATCAATAGTGATGGGAAGGAAGCTGCGATTCAAATCAATGATTTGGAAAAAGGGAAAAATAAACATTTGCCCAGAACAGAAAGAAGAAACAAGAATTGAAAGAAAAAGAGAGAGAGAGAGAGAGAGAGAGAGAGAGAGAAGATTAGGAAACTCTGGGACAACTTTAAACATATCAATATCTAAATCATAGAAGTGCCAGAAGGAGAAGAGGAAGAAAAAGAAATTGAAGCCCTGGCTGGTGTGGCTCAGTGGATTGGCACTTGCCTGCAAACCCAAGGGTCATTGGTTCAATTCCCATCCAGGGCACATAACCAGGTTGCAAGCCAAGTCTCCAGCCAGGACCTTAACTAGAGGCAGGAGAAAGACAACCATACATTGATGCTTCTCTCCCTTTCTTCCTCCCTTTCTTCCCTTCCCTCTGAAAATAATAAACAAAATCTTTTTAAAAATAAATAAAATGTTTAAAAATAAATTGAAAACTTATTCAAATAATGAAAGAAAACTTCCCTAATTTGGAGAAGGAAATAGATATGTGAGTCCAGGAAGCACAGAGAATCCCAAACAAGTTGAACTCAAAGAGGACCATACCTAGACATATCATAACTAAAATGCCAAAATCTAAAGATTAAGAGTGAATCTTAAAAGCAGCAACAGAAAAGCAGAATTACCTACAAAGGAATTCCCATAAGACCATCAGCTGATTTCTCAAAAAAAACTGCAGGCAAGAAATACCCAAAGTGATGAAAAACAAGGACCTATAGCCAAGATTACTCTATCCAGCAAAGCTATCATTTAGAATGGAAGAGCAGATAAAGTGCTTCTCAGATAAGATAAAGTTAAAGAAGCTCATCATCACCAAGCCATTATTATATGAAATGTTAAAAAGATTTATTTAAGGAAAAGAAGATCAAAACTATGAACATTAAAATGACCAAAAACTCACAACTATCAACAACTGAATCTAAAAAATAAAAACAAACCAAGCAAACAACAGAAACAGAATCATAGGTATGCACAGTGGATAAGGTGCTGGCCTGTGAACCTAAAGGTTGCTGGTTTGATTCCCAGCCAGGAACATAACCAGGTTACAGGCCAGGTCTCCAGCCAGGTCCTTAGCTGGAGGCAGGTGAAAGGCAACCATACATTGATGTTTCTCTCCCTCTCTGCCTCTCTCCCTTCCCCTCTCTCTGAAAATAATAAATTTTTAAAAATATTCTTGAAAATAAAAAATATTAAAAAAAGAAGAATCATAGGTATGGGGATCATTTGGAGAGTTATCAGCTAGGAGGGGGAAGGGGAAGAATGGGAGAAGTGGTGCAAGGATCAAGACATAATTGCTAAGAACCAAATAGACAGGGAGATGTCAGGAATAATATAGGAAATGGTGAAACCAAAGAACTTACATCTATGACCCATGGACATGAACTAAGGTCCGGGGGCGGGGGAGTGGGGGAATTGGAGGGAAGGAGATTATGGGTAGAGGAAGTCAAAGGGGGCAAAAATTGGGACAACTAACAGCATAATCAATAAAACATACTTAAGAAAGAAAAGAATGAAAATTTGTACAGTAGGCTTACTTAGATATGCAAAGAAAAAATCTGTATAGGTTAGACAAAATAGTAAATGAAACTACTAATTTCCTGCAGGCGATGAGAACCCCACTGATGTACAAGCTAGGGCAAAAGTAAGTTTACAGTTGTGAGTACATAAACACAAGATATATTGTTAACTCACAGAAACATATATTTTGATATTTGGGTAAAGTTTAAATAGTTTAACTTTGGGTTACCAACAAATGCTAAAAGAAGACATCTTATGACATAAAATATAATAAAATAATTATATTAAGAAGTTATTGTATTATATTCTATTAAGAGCCCTGTCTGGTGTGGCTCAGAGGATTGAATACTGGCCTGCAAACCAAAGGATTGCCACTACAATTGTCAGCCGGGGTCATGCCTGGGTTTCAGGCCAGTTGGGGGCATGCAAGAGGCAACCACACGTTAATATTTCTCTCCTCTTTCTCCCTTCCCTTTTCCTCTCTCTAAAAAGTCAATAAATAAAACCATTTTAAAAATGAAGCGAGAGAGCTATATCTTATTTGGTTATCTAAAAATTCATAATTGAAATATTACCATTTTAATGGCAAAGTTTAGCAGTTTAGCTAAGCATGCGAACACACACACACACACACACACACACACACACCAGTAACTTACAAAAGCCATTCATGGAATCTTCTAAGTTTGTCAGGAGAAAAGAGTCTCATTGTTATAATGGTTAAATTTTAGGTGTTAACTGAGTGAATAGATGCCCAGATAACTGGTATATCTTTATTTCTAGGTGTGTCTATTAGAATGTTTCTGTAAGAGATTAAAACTGAATACATAGACTACGTAAAAGTCTCCATCACTAGCAGCCAACCATTGAAGGCTTGAGTAGAACAAAAATGCAAAAGAAGGACACATTTGCTCTCCACCTGAGCTGGAACATCCTTTGTCTGCCTTCACTGACTCCTGCCTGATTCCCAGGTCTTAGGATTTAGAGTGGAAGACTACCATCAGCTTTCCTGGGCCTCCAGCTTACAAACTGCAGGTCTTGGGACTTGTCAGCCTCCATAATCCTGGAAGCCAATCTACCTACCTACCTACCTACCTATCTATTTTCTATCTGACTGTCTATCTATCTGTATCTATCTGTGCATCTATCATATACTTATCTATCCTACAGCTTCTGTTTCTATGAAGAACCCTGACTAGTACACTTATCAAGCAAATTTGATGAACGATCATCCTGGTGTAGAGCCAGAATTCAAATTAGCGCATAAATAGAACTGAGAAGCTACATATTAAAGGACCAGTTTACCTTTTACACAGTATTTCCAAAATGTATTTGACCACAGAACTCTTTATTTTTATAACCTTAAACAGCCTCCAGGACTAGGTTTTATGCATTCAGAGGCATAGGTACATTCAAAGTTGTTATTATAAACTACACACATAGTACTTACTTAAATATTTGATGACAGTTATAATTGTTGCAATAACCAATTAACTCTGAACTAAGGCTAGCTTTTAAAATGGGTATAACAACAAAGTTAATCATTTTATTGTTTCTAATTTTCATCACTATTGCTTTACTTTAGCTCACTTTCTTTTCTTATATAATAGTCTACCTACATCTTATATTTATAGGATTTCAGAGAGAACATTTTAGGATCAATCATTTTTTAAAGTAAGTAATTTTTCTGAAATAGGTATTAAATATCCTTTTCTACCACTTTCCATTAAATTATATTTTGCTAAAACTTTAAAACCAAAAACTGTAAAGTGCACTTAAAAATAAAACTTGTGACATTTCATTGAAAATTGCTGCAGTGAAAATAATAAGACATGTTATAGTGTTTATATTGTTTTTCATAGCTTCCAGTAATTTGAAAACAATTCGAATCATAGCTCCCATTTATTATCCCATAGATTACCAAACCTGTAGAAAATTTTCAATCTTTTTTTGAAATTATTCCAGATTTCAGAAATGCTAATACATTGATATCTTCACTTCATAATATACCCATGAGCATATTTTCAAAAATACCACAAATTAGGTACTTTGAATTATCTGTTAAAAAGCTTTTATTTATTGAAATAATTTTGTAAGAATAACAATAAGGAGGCTTCCTGGCATTTTGAATTTAACAATGATTTGTTACAGGATCAGGCCTCCTTCCGTATTTTAAGTAAGGGTTAATATTCTAATGCTCTACAAGTACTGTGAATTGTACTCTAGGAGGAAAGGGTAAAAATAATCAACAGAAGGAACTTAGCAAAGGCAATTCCTTGAGCCTCAGCTGTCAGCAACGCCTTTAGCAGCGGTTACCAACATCCTTGCAAAAGCCTTATAAATGTTAATAAAATTGCCTGCTACCCTCAAAAGGATCTGTGCCTTATCTTGCAAAGAAAGTAGCTATTCACCACACAAACAACAAAGGAACCTAGTTTAGTCTAGAGCCCTTCAGAAAACTAAATGTAAAGAGAGAGAACGCAGACACATCTTCCCAGTATTTATTGTGCCTGGTGAACTTTGAATACAAGTTGAATATTAAAAGAAAAAGACACAAACATTTTTAATTGCTCTAATTTTTTCCTGTGTGTCATAACCATGGATAGCAGGGTTTATTTCTAGCTTACTTCAAAGCCTTATGGCACCTGGGAAGGAAATTTTCTTTTTCCAGCTGATAGGTTTGGTTTTGCTTTTACCTTTTCTGTCTTGAAAAGCCTCGGGAGTTGACTGATACAAGAAAAGATTTCACTGGAGTTTGGATGAAGCTTTCCAAATAGGCAGACCAGCCTGGCTGGTGTGGCTCAGTGGATTGAGCACCAGCCTGTGAACCCTCGGGTAGCCAGTTTGATTCCCAGTCAGGGCACATACCCAGATTGCACATCAGGTCTCCAGCCAGGCCCTCAGCTGGAGGCAGGTGAAAGACAACCATACATTGATGTTTCTCTTCCTTTCTTCCTCCCTCCCTTCATGTCTCTCTATACATAATGAATAAAAAAATCTTTTTTTAAACAAGGCGGAAAGACACTTCAGCATTCATAAAAGCTAAAATAGGGGCGATCTCCCTCCAGGCATGAGAGTAACTCAAAATCAGTCAATTGTTAATCAGAAAAGAGGCCTCATTCTCTTCTTAAATGAGCTTTATACTTTAGGCTGTTATCTCACCTGTAAAAACATGAACAAAGTAAGGCCCCAAAAGGCAGCAAAGGATTTAGCATTTTCTTACTGAGCCATGAATCACTTTAGTATGTCCTTTTAAACAATGGGCTTAAAGCATGGTAAGATCACTGTATCAAGTTACAACAAAGGTTATAAAATATTCATAACTTGAGTAGGAAACAACAGGAAAGTGCATAAATGTGAAGTTGCTAAAAGGAAGCCAGCTTATGAGGAATACAGGATATCTGTAGACATTGGTAGTGATACAGCAGAATGTCCGCTTCTCACTAGTGGTGCCCTCCACTCTGCATTTAAAACTGTCTTTTAGAACAAAAGGGGGTCAATGTTAATAGTTACTTGGTATAAATCAGATGAATGTCTAAATCCAGGACCTTACAAGCATAAATTTTTTTTAATAAGCTCGATGTGAGATGTATGCTAGTAAGATCAAATCTAAGTCATGGTGTCTGAAAAATCATTTAAAGTCACCTAATAAAGACTAAGACGAGCCAAAGAACTTATATGCATGACCCATAGATGTGAACTAAAGACCTAGGGGAGCATTGCTAGAGGGAAGAGGGATACCAGATAGAAGGGGGGCAAAGGGGAGAAAATTAGGACAACTGTAATAGTATAATCAATAAAATAGACCCAAAGAAAGAATAAGACAAGTTACAGAAGAACAATTTTTATATTAACAAAAACTCCCTTATCTTGCATATTCAAATATAAGGTTTTCTCGATAAACAAATTTTACAAAAGTTTTTGAGTCAAGCTTTTAAATTTTCTTCCTAAATTTAGATAGGAACACTTTTAAAATGATCATACATTCTCTGTCTTAAACAAATAAACTTAACATTTTGTGGCTCAAATTTATTATTAAAAGCAGCAGTTATAATACAGTGCTGGGAAAATATACTACCCTTGGTCCTACTGAGGTAGTAGGCAAGATCATCATCCCTAGATTAAATGAGTCAAGATTGATTGCAATTTATTTTTGTGACTATTTATCTTTGTGACTATTTTAACCACTTTTTTATTGCTCTTGTCAGTTTATTTGCTATCACTTTAATAGTCCCCTTTATTCTTCTTCTCCCTGAGTTTGTCCTTTCTAATCTGTAGCTAATCAGAGATGTCATAAGGCTTTCTTCATTAAAAAAATACAAATAAAATCCGTATGTTATGAAAGGCCAATGAGTTCCTCTGTGAATAAAGTCAAAGTCCTTAAGCTTAAACCCAAGTTCGTATGTATTTTTTATCTTATGTAGATCTTTTTCTTTTTTAAAATTCAATCTGCTTTTCATCAGCGTACTGGGTAAATTATTTTCAAACTCATGAGTTATTATTACCCTTATTTTTAAAAAGCTGAATTTAACATACTAATTGCATTTTTTAAAGATTTTTTATTTATTATTTTTAGAGAGAGGGGAAGGGAGAGAGGCAGAGAGGAAGAGAGACATCAATGTATGGTTGCCTTTCACCTACCTCCAGCTACAGACCTGGCTGGAGACCTGGCTTGCAACCTGATTATGAGCCTTGGCTGGGAATAGAACCAGTGACCTTTGGGTTCCCAGGCCAGTGCCTTATCCACTGTGTCACCAGCCAGGGCTCACTAATTGCATTTTATATAATAAGATCAGATGCCTCTTATTGAAAAATAATGGTTTACCTGGCATAGTTTCCCATAGTATCATAAATATTTATTGAATGAATGTATGATATGCATATATATATACACACATATATTGCTTGTCATGGGTAGATAGTTTTTATTAGCATATAATCATAGGAATCCATTATTATTATCATGGTATTCATATTAGGTATAATACAAAACCAGGATTTTCTCTATTTCATTTTTTAGTCAAAGATTGGAGATATATTTTCTTCTGTCTTACTTTTTATGAATTTTCATCTCTGCTTTCTCTCTAAGTACCTTTTTATCCCAACCTTCCATGCCCCGCATCCCTTCACCACGTTTTCTGTAATTAAAACACACACACACTTTAAAATGGGACCACTGTTTGAATGTAGGCCACCAGCATTCCTTGCGGTAACTCAAAAGGATGCACAATTTCTTCTTTGTGCCCAAGTGCCCTGATCTACACGGACCCAGGAGGCTGACTGTAATAACACCTCAGTGTAGGTGGTGGTATTTATTAAGACATCACATGGAAAACAGATGGTTACAAGCTAATCTCCCATGACTGCTCAGCATGACCTTGTCATCACTGACTACATAGTGTTATTAATCTTACTTTGTGAACCAACTGCAGAGCATCCCATTTCTGGAACATTCACTCATTCGGTGAATTTCTCAGAATTTCAGAGAATAAAGTCACAATCCTATTCAATTAATAATGGATACTTGAAAAAACTTGAGGCTTAGAGATTCCTGTGGTATGTCAGAGTCAGAACTGACAGAAAATTGTCCTGCCTTTATAATTTAATTGGGCAGGCATCACTTGGACATATAAAAACATCTAGAGATGTTCTTCAGAATTAGGGAGAGAAAAGAATGCATGTCTCATATTTGTAAACATGCTACTCTCACCTCTGCTTTTCCTGATTCCATTTTAGAGAAAACTGGTTTACCTGAAATATAGGAAATATTGACAAATATACAATATATTGAATGACTAAATTATATGCTGATATGTGGTTAAATATTGTAAAGTTGTGTTTTCACTTGGGCAGTACTAAAGAATTGCTAACTGCCAAGAACTGAAACCTCAATGTTACTATCAAAAGGATCTAGATCTTGTGCTCTGGTACTGACAAGGTAGGACATAGCTTCATTAAGAAATAAACAATCACCTGCATCATTGACAGAGTAAATCCATTTTACCTTAATTTCTTTTTCTTCAACTCTTTAAGTCTTCCTTTAAGTAGTTTTTCCCTAAATTTTAATTAAGTGTATCAAAGTCAAATTGGTAAATAACATTACATAAGTTTCAGGTATAAAACTTTCTAATACAACATCTGTAAAGTCCATTATAGTCTCACAACTCAAAGTCTAGTCTTTCATCACCATACATTTGACCTCCTTTACCCTCTTGATCCTCCCTGAACCCTACTTCCTCTCTGGTAACTACTATTCTATTGGCTGTATCTATGTTTTATTTATCTGTTCATTTGTTGCTTTTTGGAAAGAACCTAAATTCCCTTTAACCAATTGAATAAAGAAGATATTTATACAATGGAATACTACTCAAACATAAAATATATATATATATATTAGCCCTGGCTGGTGTGGCTCAGTGGATTGGCATTGGTCTGTGAACCCCAAGGTTGCTGGTTCAATTCCCAGTCAGGGCACATAACCAGCTTGCAAGCCAGGTCTCCAGCCAGGTCCCCAGCTAGAGGCAGGTGAAAGGCAACCATACATTGATGCTTCTCTCACTTTCTTTCTCCCTTCCAGTCCTTCTCTCTGAAAATAATGAATAAAATCTTTTTAAAGATGAAATATTATCATTTGCAATTAAATGAATAGATTTTTGGAGTATCATACTAAATGAAATCAATCAGAAGAAAAGGGTAAGATGCATAGGATTTCAACCCATGTACAATATAGAGCAAAACCTTGCTTAAGTAGTTTTATATTTACTCTTTCTAAATTTAGGGGTAGGGGAGGTTAAGATGCTGTGATAAGAATACATTCTCTGTCTATCTATCAGGCAAGGAAGACTGCCATGCTCTGCAACTTTGACTCAGCTGCTGTTCCAAGAAGTGAAAATAAAGAGAAGCCCAGGGGAATTTTGAGTTCAAGTGTCTCTTCCTCCAAAATGTACGCAAATCATTCACCATGGTACAAATTAAAACAGAGTTAGTTTATTCTATTTCTGTTTATTTATTAACCCTTAAAAGTTTGTCAAGTATTTCACCAATCAAAGTCTAGATTGTCTCAACAAAGTCTATTTTCTCCAGTACATACTCTTTTCATCTTCTAAGATGGCTATTCATATCTAGAACTTGCTCCTTGTTTTCTACTTTCCACATTTTATGTAATTAAGGATCTTATTTATTTACTTGTAGAGAGAGGGGAAGTGGGAGAGAAAGAGAATAAAAACACCAACATGTGAGAGAAACATCAATTGGTTGCCTCTTGAACCCCAGCTGGGGACCTGGCCTGCAACCAGGCATGTGCCCTGATAGGAAATCAAACCAGCAAACTTTAAGTTCTCAGTCTGGTGCTCAGTCCACTGAGCCACACTAGCCAGGGCTGACTTTCTACATTTTAGACAAGAAATAGATAGCAAAACTGAATCCACCTCCTTTTTTTCTGACCTAAATATTTTGTGTTTCCTTGGAATTCTGCTTCAAAATGTCTCTTTACTCTTAAGATTCTTCTTTTTCTAGAACAAAATTAATACCTCATGTTTATTTTGTTAAATAATTGAAGTAGATTGTACATAGTATACATAGTCTCACTATTTTTCAGATGGGAAAAATTTAGTTTTTGCATAAATCAATTTAGAAACAATGTATTTATTTAATAAAGAAAATGCTCTGTGTTTAAGATACATTATTAAGAAAGTTATTTTTTTCTCTAAAACAACCTAAGACATCCCCCTTTGGCTCCGTCTTCCAGGTTACTTTATCCTTTGATGGTCAAGAAATAAAGTCACAGGAGAGCTTAAAATGGTAATTAAAGATTCAAATGTTTTCCAGTTCTAAAGGAGAGAATTTAATGTTTATTCAGGTATACAGGGCTGGGCAAAAGTAGCTTTACAATTGTAATACAAATAAATAATATAATAATAAATAATAATATAATAATAAATTCCGTGTTTTGCATACTCACAACTGTAAACCTACTTTTGCCTAACCCTGTACATAAAAAATCATACTTTCAGATATTATCACATTTATCTTTTTTAGTCTAAAAATTAGGATAATTAGGCCCATAGAAAGTGGTCACTTATCTTTGATAAAGAGCTATATGCAGTGATCAATAATAAGTAATTTATGCTTAAGTAAACATCACAGCCATCTGCTTAGAAATATTTATAACAACCCATATTCTGCTCAGTCAGTAATTATCCTGTATTCTCTGTATCCAAAGAATCAGATGCTAAGAGCTTGTTTAAAATCTTTTGGAGACCCTATAAACTCCCACACACACACAAACTGTGACCAAAAAGAAACAATAAAATAAGTATTAAGAATTGCAATAGGTACTTTATTGTTGCCACAGCGACTTTTTTTAAAAAGGGTCTTATTTATTTACTTTTAGGCAGAGGGAAGAGAGGGAGAAAGAGAGGGGAGGGAGAGAAACATCAATGGGAGAGGAACGGATCAGCTGCGTTTCTCAAGTGCAAGGTGTGGGGTCTGACAAGGACTAAAGACTGACCCCGCAACCCAGGCACATGCACTGACTGGGAATCAAACACAACCTTTCACTTTGTGGGACATGCCCCGCCAACTGAGCCACAGCAACATTTTTTTAAAAAATCATATATAAAATTACTTTCAAAAAAGATTTGGTGTTCCTGTTTGCTGAGCCTTGTGGACAGCCTTTACCTGCCTCTTTTGTGTTCCAGAGCAGCAATGTCTCAAATATTAACACTGCAGTAGTTGCAGACTTCTGGCATTTAATCTGTTTTCCTTTCTTATCTTCTTGGAAATATTAATTAGCAACAATGTTAGTAGACATACTGGAATGAACTAATATAAGCATACACTGCAATCCCTATGGAAAGGAACCTAGTGTCATGGAATAATGACACAAACAGACCTGGAAACTGCTTCTCTCCACCTTTTCTGTCACTCCAGTGCTGCTTTGGAAACCAGGGCAGAGAGAGGAGATTGGGCCTTGGATTGTACTATGGTCCCAACAGAGTGGCAGTCCTGCCATATCAGCAATTCTTCTGACGCCAGTAGCAGGGGTAATGGTGACACTCTCTCCATAGTGACACTCTCTCCAATGGTGACACTCCTTGGACTCTCTCTGAGACAGATCAAGAATGGATGGGTGCTGTCTAGCTTCCTACAGCAAAAACTCCCACTGCTGTTTTTTATTTGGTGTGTTGGATCACAGAATATTTTCAGGCTGGACCTAAAAGTTCGTTTTGTCCAACTTATATTTTTATTTTTAAATAAAATTTATTTTATTTTTCAAGTAATACATTTATACTGTCGAAAGATTTAAAACATATTCAAGCAAAAAGAAGTATAAAGTCACCTTGTATTCCACCTGTTAGATGTATTTCCTTTTAATATTTTCATATTCCTTAGTAACAGTGAATGTGGGACTATCAGTCCCAGCAAGGACATCAACAGTGGTCCCCAAGAGTAACATTACACTATTTGGTCACACTCTTGGCTTGCTGAGAGAATAATCAAAAAGGTAGAATTGTTAACATAATATAAAATGGAGACTAGGCTTGAAGATTCCTTGAGCAGACAAAACTGGTTAAGCCAGGTAAGCAAAACTTTATCTAGTTTATTCACTGAATGCAAGTGAAATTTTACTTAAGACTATTCTTTGTAAATTTCTTTGATGATCAATACCTAAAATGGTATTAGATAATTAATCACTTTTAATCGATATCCTGTTTTGGAAAGCCTCATTGTAATAATTAATCAGTTTTTTAAATTAATCAGTTTTAAGGTTAAAGAACCTCCTTATTTTCTCTTTATAAACTGCCCTTTAACATCATGCCCTTAACCCTCATACCACCAGGAATTTCGAGTTTCCCTGTTCACAATTTGTTTCTTACTTAAAATAGTAATAAGAAATACAGCTCTCAGAATTTTCTTTTGGACTGTGTGTATATACACACACATATGGAAACATATACTATACTATAATTTATATATATAATACACTTATGTATATATAAATGCAATTTACATGTGTAAAAATACATTTTACAGTTTTATAAAAATATGGTATATATGTATGTATATGTTTATATGTACATAGTATATATGTGTGTGTGTATATATATATATTTAACCCACTTAATTCCATCTCTGCCACTTGCTGTGGGTCATGTTACCTAACCTTTCTGTATCTTAATTTCTTCATCTATTAAAAGGGCATTAAAATATAATCCTTAAATCATAGAGTTTTTACAAAGATTGAATGAGTTGATACATGTGAAGCACTTTAAACAGTAACCCATAAGTAAACTAACCAACAAATCTTATTTATTATTATACTATAATCAATTAAGCTATAGCCAGTCAATCCTTTCATTATATCAAATGAAGTGATCTCTACACCCAAAGAAGTGAACTGTCCTGACACCCTGACAGCATCTGGCAGAACCAGACGCCAAGACTTGTCCTAGCACTGCCCTCTTCCTACAGCCCACAGATGGCTCGTAGCAAGAACTAACATGCAGAGCACTTCCAAGACACAACATCCTGCTCTGAGAACTTCACATCCATTAACTCGTACAGTTTTTACACATAACCTTATAAAGGTAATTGCTGTTATAATTTAAATCTTATCCATGAAGAAACTTGGACACATACAAATTACAGGTTACCAAATTTTCCCAAAATGTAACAACTAGCAGTGGTTAGAGATATATGTAAAATTTGGCCTTCTGACTCCAAAGTCTTTGCCCTGAAACATTATCCCTTGACATATCACAGGAGAATTTCTTCCTACTAATGGTGAATGCCTATAAATCTCTAAAAATTATTTAGATTATAAAGATCATTAAGAGAGCATATTTCCCTAATGATCTAACTCACTATAAAAGGACTTAAGTACCACTAAGAATCCAGTAGCCTGACATTCAAACATGTAACTCAACTCGTCAAGGGCACTTAAATTCCTACCTCTGCCTCACAGTCTCTAGGGCACATTAACAGCATGAAAATCCCCCTCTGTGCTCACATCTCACTCAGTGAATCTTCTGTTTTCCTTCTAAAAACCCAGTTGCTTTCAGGTTGGTTTTGGAAATGCTTTAGTAACAACAGTAGAACTGTGGGATCTCAGGTTTTCTTAACTGCTTGGGGAGGAATTAAGGTATTTGTCAGGCTTTAATTCACTGTATTCTCTCTCCCCAGGCTGTGGAATATATTTTCAACAGGGTAGGAAAAAGCAGGCAAGCTTAAACATTGAATCAGTTTGTTTATGAGCCAGGACAGAAGGTCATATTTCCTCTTTAGAATAGGAAAATTCCTAGGCCATCTTTTGTGTTGAAATATGAAATTATTGCATCCTTTCAATTCTTTGCTGCTTTCACATGTTACTCATCTGTATTTCATAGTCATGCCTGCAGCAACCTAAGTCTTGTCTTACTTCATTGTAACCACCTTCTTTCTTATCAGCTCAACTGATGAAAACCTCAAGTCAAACTACAATATGTTTTTATTGATTTTTGTATCCAGGAAAAATCTTCAAATGAACGTAGAAAAACTACAGCCACATATTTCACCCTTAAACAAAGGAAATCCAAGGTTCTGAACACTCAAAGGGAAAAGTGGCCACTTTAGTATAAAATTATAGATGTTCATTTTACAGGTCAGTTACAAAAAGTTTATATAGAGACAGATGCTTCCCTTTTATAATAGAGTATATGCTTTTGCCCAAGGGAGGTCCTGATAAGATGCCACTTTGGGTAAGCAATGGTATCCAAGGAAGAAAACTGAATAATAAGGACCTGTCAAACGACTAGTGTACATACTTACCATCCTGCACATTGATTCAACCAACTAACTAGAATTCACTATTGCTAACTCTGAGGGTTAGAAGGTTAAGAATAGGCTGGAACAGATCAGGAAGGCAGGCCAGACACATCACAGGCAGATAATATTATTTCTTCGACTGTAAAGGCTAAACAAATGCAATCATATAGTTAAATGCATAAACAGCACTGTACATAGATGCCAACTAAGAGTTAATTAACTTTTTTTTCCCTTCAACTTTTATCATTGGGGAAATCCCAGAATTTTTTGTAAAGCCAGTGAATAATGTGGATATTTTTCCCAGAATATACCTAGGAGTATTTGCATCTCAAAATTTCACCATGGAAGGTAGGCAACACAGGCTTCCCAAACGCAGCCAAGGAACAGTGAGAGAACAACCACATTCCGGAGATGAGGAGGAATGAACGACCCTTGAGGACGCCTTCCCCGATCTAATGCTATTCTTTCCATAGCCTATTATGGAAATTAACACTTTCATTCCATACTGCTAGCATTCCTCATAGTTGGTAAAATACTTAAAACACTGAAATGGGCTAACAAAGTTGATCCATTAAGTTTTAGATGTCATCTGAGTTTCACTTAAATTCAGCAAACATCTATTCAAAAATCAGTCATAAAATTGTACTCCAGGCCTTCTCAGAAATTCTCTTAGTCCAAGATTCTAAGAGTATTTTGTTTAATTTTTGCCTTTGTTTACCTTAAAGAGACAGCCAGATGTTTCTCCCGCAAAATGGATTCATTGGGGAACAACAAAGAATTATAATTTGGCACCTGTGATCTAATGACAAACCACACACAAGTCCAGAGCAACAAAGAAGGAAAAGGCTCTTTTATGGACTTGGGAGGGGCTGCTGTAATGGGGAGACATTGGAGAACACCGAAAGTTACAATTATAGCAACTTTCATTGGCTGAGTTATGGCCATCACCCATTGGCTAAGCTGTTACTGGGCAAGGGGGAATCTTCCTTCCCTCTGCTGAGGTGGAAAAGAAGTATCATTTCTTGTCAGAGATGCAAAGTACTGCTCTTCCTGTTGGGGTCAGTAGTGTATGTTGAGTGACACATGCCGGAGAGCTCTCTCTTCTAGCCTCCTGGCTCCATTTTCAATGAGGTTTCCTTTATTAACTTGCACGCCTCTATTTTTACATGGACTTGCAAATGTCTCTTTCTGGTCTTAGATATTACATATCATTATATATCATTTGTATCATTTAAGCCTTTCAGATGTTCAAAGGCCAGTTCTATTTCACTACCTTTTTTTAAATGGGGTCCAATAAATCACATGAACTGAAAAATAACTAAGTGAAATAAGCCAGAGAAAGACAACTACCATATGATTTCACTCAAATGTGGCATCTAATGAACAAACTGAACTAACAAGCAAAATAGAGACTCTCAGATGGAGAGCAGGCTGTCAGCTTTTAGGGGGTGGGGATTGAGCAAAAAAGGGAAAAAAAAGAAAAACTCATGGCCATGAACAACAGCGTAGTGACGGAGGGGTTGGTAGAGGTGGAAAAGGGTATAAGGGGGATAAATGGCAATGGAAAAAAACACTAAAAATAAAAAAATAAATAATAAAAACTGTAACTACACTAAAGAGGCATATATGGAGCAGCACAGCGATTTTCACTTGGGTCTGTATATGTGCATTAATGCTTATTGAAAGTTAACTTCAAGCTCTTCAAATCTCAAAAACTTAAGATTGTGAGTGAGAAAAACAAAAACTCTCAACAGGCTTGTTTAAGATTTTCCTCAATGAGTAGCATGAATTCAGGTGTTGAACACAAATATGTTTAAAGCTTGATGGGACCCTTAGGTCAAGTTGAGTCCACACAGCTGTAGAGGTACCTTGCAAAGTTGAATAATTAGAGAATTATATCATTAGAAAACTGTTGTCCTACCAAGTAGCGAAGAGTCAGTCAGGAGGCTGAGCCTAGCCTAAACCCTGGAATCAATTGTATAATGGGGCCTACATCACCCAAGTCCCTCTAAAAAATCAATTCTCTCATCTGCGAAGTTAGAAAGCTTTAAGTTGTCAAGAAAGTCTCCAACCCCTTTCATGTCTAAATTATGGTTACTTTGCATAGGTAGCTCAGTGATCCACTACTCGGAGGTAAGCCCAGGGTGACAGCCACAGTGTGCCATTTGCCCTCTAGTGGATTGCATCAACGATGACCTGATAAACTGACTCAGAGTGGAGAAGGGAAACTGTGATCTGCAGGATTTGCCAATTTCCTCACTGTAAATTGTCCCACCTTTGCCACTTTCAAGGTTCCTATGTGATGTTGCTGAGCACAAAAATGGGAGGAGATGTGCATACTCGGATCTCAGAAACTGGTACAACGAGGTTCCGGCACATCTCTGACTTTTCTCTCCAGATCTAAAGCTTAGTCACAAGCTTTAGATGACAAATAGCCATTATCTCTTTAAAATGCTGTCTTAATAACAAACCAAACCAAAGCTTTCCTGAGGAACATTTTCCTATTCGGATGAAAAGACACTCAGTACCCATTTGTTTGTCCTGGGGGAAATAAAAGTGCAAACTAATATCCCTAAATGAAGTTCACAGAACACCTCTCAGTTTCACTTCACACTAAAGTAGGTTGCAAATCTGCAAGTTCTCATTTAACATAGGAGTTCAAGTGAATCCTTTCACTCAAATAGGCTGAAAATACATCTTAATATCAGGCTGCATTTATACCAAACATAATTGAGGAACAGCTTAAAGTTGGACAAGTTTCAGTGGAATGATTCCATTGAAATCTACATTTAGAAATGTACATTTAGGGATCTACAAAAGAAGCTCATTGTCACTAATCATCAGAGAAATGAAATTAAAACACAATGATATGTCACCTCACACCAATTAGAATGGCCATCATCAATAATAAGTCAACACACAGAAGGTGCTGACAAGGAACCTTTGTGTACCGTTAATAGGGATGCAAATTGGTACAGCCACTTGAAAAGCATTATGGAGTTACTTCAAAAATTAAAAGTGGAATTGCCTTATGATCCACAGATTCTACTTCTGGTAATTTACCTGAAGAAACTGAAACACTAATTCAAAATACTATGTGCACCCCTATGTTATTGCTGCACCAATTACTATAGCCAAGACCTGGAAAGAGCCCGAGTGCTCAACAGTAGATGAGTGGATAAAAAGTCTAGTATATTTACACAATGGAATACTAACTGGCTGTAAAAAAATAAGAAGGAAAGTTTACCCTTTGTGACAGAATGGATAGACCTGGAGAACATTAGGGCAAGTGAAATAAGCCAGTCAGAGAACGACAAATACCATTTGATGTTACTCATATGTAGAACCTAGTGAACAAAATAAACAAGCAAAATAGTGGCAAATTTGTAGAGAGCAGACTGTCATAGGAGGGGGACTGGCTGGAGAGTGGTGTAGGGATAAAGCAAAGAAAACAAAGATACACATTGAGAGACAACAATATGATGATTGCCAGAGGGAAGGGGGATGGGGAGAGGCAGAAGAGGGTACAGGGGGAATAAATGGTGATGGAAGGAGACTTGAGTTGGGGTGGTAAAAACACAATGATATATGTACAGATGATGTATTATGGAATTGTATACCTGAAACCTATATCATTTTATTAACTACTGTCACCTCAATAAATTAATTTTTTTGTAATCTACAGAAGACTGTTCTATATTTCCTGAAAGCATCATTCAAAAATATCTTCCCTATTGTAAGGTCTTACCACATCTTCACCATTTATAGCATTGGCAATATATATAGTATGGAGAGACTTTGAAGAAAACATTTATATCTTACCTTGAAAACTCAGCATTAAGCAAACTCTGAAAGAGGGGCTTATGTGTAGGTAGTATATTTCCAGAAATAGTCCCAGGGAATAGGAGCAAAGGATGGAAAAATATATGACAAAGAAAGAAGAAACACAAGTATTAGATTATATTATCAAGCTGCTCAATTCTCTGGCCAATTAGACCTCAAAACTCTTAATATGTAGAATGAGCCTCAGAATTCTCCACCTCAATGGTTGGAACTGGAGATAATTTATTTACCACGTCTTTTACCACATTAGTCAAACCTTATTCCATAGAATTTTTAATTTTAATATTTCATTGAGATAATTTACAAGTTACCCTAATTTAAAGTATGTAATTTGATATATATACATATATCAATGTGTTTAACCTTTTAAGAAAATTGGAATTGTTTTTCAAATTGACTGTACCATTTTACATTCCCATCAGTATCATATGAGAGTTCTAATTGATCCATATCCTTGCAAAAACATTTGGTATTGTCAGCCTTTCATTTGTTTTTATTATTTATTTATTTAGTTTTAGACAGAAGGGAAGAAGGGAAGACAGATGACAAACATCGACCGGTTAGTTGCCTCTCGCACATGCCCCAGGATTGGGTTGCAACCCATGTATGTGCCCCAACCAGGAATCAAACTGATGGCCCTCTGTTAGATGACACCCAATCAACTGAGCCACACCACTCAAGCCTCTAAAAGCCTTTTAACTTTTAATCATTCCAATGGCTATGTAGTGCTGTTTCATTATGGTTTCAAGTTTTATTTCCCAAATGATTAATGATGTTAATCATTCTTATGCATGCTTATTGACTATTCTACACTGATTACATGTCTGATCAAATATTTTACTGACATTATATTAAGGTTGTCTTCCTATAATTATATATTAGGCTTTTCAGATATTCTGAATATTAAGTCCTTTATATAAATTTTGTACTTTCTCCCCATTTGTTGTTTATCTTTTGTTTCTTTAATAATATCTTTTGAAGAACAAAATGTTTACTTTTAATGACTTTCAATTTAACAACAACAAAAACATGTTTGTCTCTGTCTTCTACTTTCTATTTAAGAGACCTTTGCACATACCAAGGTTATAGGGATTTTCTCCTAGGTTTTCCTCTGGAAGTTAGTATAGTGTTAGGTTTTCATTTAAGTCTCTGATCTACTTTCAGATAATTTTTGAGTGGGTGCTGTGAAGTCAGGATTTACATTAATTTTTCTTCATATTGGTATCCAGTTGTTCAGGCACCATATAGTACTTAAAATTTTCTATGGATATAGATTAGCATATAACATTAAATGAGCTGTGTTATCCATCCAATGCCTTGTCTCTTTATCTAATAAAATTTGTTATCCCCATAGAACAATAAAAGCAACTTAAGTGAATTTTACCTTAAAAACTAATATTTTGAGTCTTTTATGCTGCTATTTAAATTTATTTCACTTTTTATTTTACTTGTACCCTGAAGTAGTTGACAAGGTGGTTCAACAATCAAAAATAAACTTGCTCCATCAATTACAGCTAGTTAGATAATTTTAAAAGCATTTCTGGGGAAAAAAATAACATTATTTAAGGAGCATCTCTTCTGAGAAAAACTTGCACAGGCCAAATATTTGAATTGGTTGTGGGTTGGGGTGGCATGGCAAAGATTTAGTCTTTTGAAGCCTCCACCATCACTTGCTTCATGACAAATTTTGGAAAACATATTTTTTATTATGATAATCCCATTTTTAAACTGACATTAAATACCCTAAAATCTTAGAGTCTTTACTAGAATAAATGTAAATAAAGACACACACACTCATATACACAAAATTCCTGACTTATTTCCCATTTCTCACTACATAATTGGCATTGTTCTACCCCCCAAAAAGCAACAGTAGTTCTTCAAATGGAAGAAATCATCCATACATATGGTTATAGTGATAATAATCTTGCTGAACATTTAAAAAGTAAACTAAAAGGTATCAAGTAAAAGTTGTTCTAAGTTAGGTTTAAAATTTTAATTGAGAAGGAATCCATGTTCATAACTTTGTTAATCAGTATTTGTGAGTTAAATAAATAAAATGTGCATTAACTAATTTTGTTCTTTCTGTATCTTAAATGTTCTTACAAGTAAAAAAGATTTCTGGGACTGATAAAAAAGCGTAGTTATTTATAAAAATTTCTCACTCATCATGAATATACCTATATGTTCTTGACATATTTAAGATTGTGAAATGAATATCTTGTCACTATAAGCTTGCTTCTATAATTGAGAAAAGGCACAATGAAACATTTTAGAAATTAACATGTAAAAGGGAACTATAAAAGTGGGTGTATTTGTGGCTAGAAGGAAAATAAGAAATAAAAGAATTAAAAGGTAATTCATAATTTAACCTATGTAAGTTATGTCAACATATATTCCATCTTCTAATTAAAGGTATGGAGGTTTATATTGTTGAAAATTAAGTATACTTTAGGAAACATTAAAATAATTCATTTTCAAATATGTCTATAATTTGCACCATATAAAATTTTTGGCTTATGAAAGAAAAATAACCTGTAACCATATTTAACTAATATTCTCTAGTAAATTATTTCTCTTGCAGTTTGGCATTCTTGGTAGAATTTCCTGGGACATTTCTAAAAACATAAACAGTAAGTAGCAATTAAAGCCACTATATACCATGAGTTTTATGCCCATTCTTCTTATTGTTGGTATAGAATGTAGAAGGCTAATTCTACAAAGCACTATAAAAGTATTGTTTTATTAAGACAGGGAAATGATAAACCAATATAGGAATTAAAAACCCAGCTTTGAAAACAGGTAATCTGGGTTTGAATCCTAGTTCTATGCTTTCCTGCCTTTGTGATCATAACTTCCATAAACTTCCATTTTTATATACGTAAAATAAGGATAACAACTTCCTTATAGGTTTGCCATGATATTCAGTAAGACGATTAGGGCCCCAGAGGGCAAGGTACTGAGCTGATATTATTGTTGGTCATTATTTTTGCTGCTGTTGTTTTTTAAATAATTACTCGTAGTATTGGTACTAAAACGTTTCCACTTAAAAGGGCAAGATTCAATTTATTAGAATGAAAAACATTTAAAAAGTATAGCCCCAAAGGACTTTTATCATAGTTAATGGTTGAAAACATATGTGATGGAATAGGATCCAGAACTTTGGTCATATTTGAGATGGTCTATCTCTGGCACCATGAGACAGCTAATCCAGCTCTTCCCACTCAGTGTCTTCCCTGATCTCTGCCTGAACAGTTCTTGATACTTGCTGACATCCATCCACAACTCCTCCTTCATCATAAACCTCCTACTCACTCCTGGGATTACACCCTTTTCTTTATTCTAAGCTTTCAAACTTTATGAAAAACCCCAAATCACTGTCAAAGATGTGGGAAAATCTTTTTGTCTGTTTCCAGCAGAAGAGATTGATTTTCTTGCAATACTTTTCATATGTAAGAAGTTAATTTACTTTGTCAACATCTTTATGAAGTAGATAAGTTTCATAATTCCATTATCCAGAAGATTCAAATAACGAAGATAAGAATACAAGTACTTTACCCAGGTGAAATGGCCTCTTCCCCTCTCATTGACTGTCTGTCCCGCACAGGCAGTCTGACCCCCAGTATTTGGGGGCAGGCAAACCACCACCTTGCAGGTGTTTTACTCAGGTGAACTCAGTTTTAAGATAGCACAATGGAATCTCAAAGGAGGGAAAAGAATGACACTTAAGCCCAAATACATTATCTTCTTATTTTCTAAATACATCTTCTTTGGGTATTTTATTCATGAGTTCTTCTCAATACTACCTCTAAAGCCCTCATTCCTGTTCTCACTGTCTCAATGTTATCACTCATATATATGCCTTTTGTAATAACAAAAATAGTAGCAATCTTATTTCTTGTGTTCCCCCTATCAGCCAGGCACTATATTGGGTACATGGCACATATTAACTCCATTATAAGATGAAGAAAATGAAATAATGCAAACTTAAGCCATTTGCTCAGGGTTACCAGATAACAAGGAACAAGGAAGGGCTGAAGACAATCAAGGTGCAGGGAATTCTTAAGCACTACTCAGTCGAGTTTAATAAAATTCTTCTGTAAATAAGAGGTTTAGATCAAATACTGTTTAGTGGTCCTTTTCAAGATGACATAGTGAAAAAAAAGTAGGCATCGCTTGGAAAAGAAAAGATGCAGAAGGGTGAAATAATGGTTCGCAAACTAGCGCCATGTGCAGGGAGCAAGGAGACCAAACGGGAAGCCATTCCAGATTGGTAGGTAGCAGTTTCAATGAGCAAATTACATGAGGCTTGTCTTAACCAACCACAGGATGAGTAGATCTCTATATACACTTGCCAGAATCTTAAAAATATACCGTATATAGAAGCCTTACTGAAACACAGCCATCTATATTGTCCAAGTGGTCTCAAAAATGCATTAGCTTCTCAAGGCTACATCCTTGAAAACAGATCCCACTCTGGGAATGAATGAATGGTGGGCAGAACATTCATTCCAAGAATGGGCCCAGCTTGTGTGATAACTGGCAGTCATGTCCTCTCAATGACTTCCTCCAACAAACAATTTGTTCAGCTTGGATTTGAGTTCAGATTTGAGTCACAGGTTTACGTACTTCCCACTGTATTAATTTGCCAAATTAGGATTGTTGCTAATTAACAGAGAGCAATGATCCCCTTAATTTTTCCTTTATTGTAAGGATTTTTTTCTCTCTTCAAGGCAAGGAAGTGAAGGTCTATGAAAGCACCTCCCATTAAATGCAATAATATGTCCTGAACACTGATACCCAAGATCAATTCTAGCTTAAGTCTGAGACTCATCATAAAACATCTGAAGCAGCAAACCGGTGTGATCTCTCCTTTTGTCTAGGCTCAGAATTTCTCCATGGGCCCTATAATCAGACACCATACTGCACCAGAGCAGAAACATACAATAGGAGTCAAAAAAAGCAATAAGTAGAAAGTCCATTGAAGGATCCTAAATTGCAAGGAAATTGAGGTTTTTTGTTTGTTTCTTCTGGGAAAAAAAACAAATACAGGTGAATCATTTTAACACATTTATTTCTGTTTTAACCTCAGAATTACCTTTCTGACTCTTGAATGATAATGTGGAAAAAATTAATTTTTTATTAAATAGATATGTTCCAAGATGATCACTGAGAATATATTTTTTAATTTAAAGGATGACATCATAAGATTACATACACTTTGAGCTTTTTCATGTAGTCTATAACAACTAGAAATAGTGGTTCTAAAGTAATATCTAAACATTAAAATGTGGTAAAAGCACATTTCACAAAATGAAACAAAGAGATAAATAATGTATCAGTCAAGATCCCAGAAGGAAACAGATGTCACCTTCCAAAGGGTTTAAACCATAAAAATTAAATGAAGGGACCATATGTGGAGATGTAGTCAGGATTAAGAGAATCAATAAAGGATGATGAATCACCCAGGGACAAATAACAGGAAAGAATGATGGAGAAAGGGGATAATGGTACCAGGTGTGAGTGAGAACCAAAACTTTCATTAAAAGAAACTCATCAACACTGGCCAACTTCGTCGCAATTAAGCAAATTATATTGTTCATTTCTAAACTCACTATTACAGGTACTAAAAACCAAGACAAATAAGGTTCACTCTACCTCAATAGTCTAAATTTTACTGTAGAGGCTCAATTTGTCTTAATATGTAAATTTTAAAATAAACTTTTTACTCTGGAACAATTTTATGTTCACAGAAAAGTTACATCTATTCTACAGAGGGTTCTTGTATACCTTTTACTCAGTTTTGCCTAATGTTAACTTATTACATAACCTTGGTTCAGTTGTCAAAACTAAGGAATTAAAATTGGTATACTACTATTAACTAAATTACAGACTTTATTTGGATTCTATCTTTTAAATATACTTAGTAGTATTGATGTTCTTTTCTTTTTTCCTTGTTATTTGTCTAATATCAGTTGAGCTTCTGTGCTTCTTTTCTTACAACCTAGCAATCAAGGTAATCATTCTAAAGTTCTCTTTATATTTTTCCTTGACTTACAGCCCAGAAAGCATTCAAAGCTTTTTCTGCTTATGGAAATTTATGAATTATTTTATTTTAAATTTATATAAACCTTACTAATCTCAATGACCTAATTAAACAAGAGCTTTAATAAATCTAATTTATCCATTTGTCTTTGGATATAGAAAATTACATATCATTTTGTTTGAACTATAGGAAATAGTTCAAATTACATAATGGAGGATTGCAATCAAACTCTCAGGTAGGCTAGGTAACTGTGTTGGGATTTATAGCTTTACTTCTCCCTAACACATTAACTGTTGCTTTCGGCAGTAATTTCTTTGGTCAGACTGGGGGGGTCATGCTAAGGGTATAATTTAAAGTTATCGGCACCATTTTGTTGTACATGAAGCTTTTTCTCACATCTTGACCCAAATAACTTGTATATTGCTATGGATCTTCTTTGTAACAGAAGAATTAAAAGTGCCATGTATCAGAAATCTATAGATTCCTAATATTTTTAATACAAAAATACTCAGGACCGTTTTATTTTTAAATTTAGATCCAAAAAGAGCAAAAATCTCTCAGAAACTATCTTTTCTACAAGTTGTTCAAGCACATGGGAAATTATTTAACCTTATTATTTATCAGAAAAATGCAAATTAAACCTCCAGTGGGTACCTGTTCCCACACACTCAAGTGACTACAATTAAGGTGGCTGCCAATATTCTAAGTTCCTGCTGCAAGAGGAGGGCCTGGGATTTTCAGACATTTCTAGAGTGAGAATAAAATGGTAGAAGTGGTTTGGAAAATAGTTTGGAAGCTCCTTATAATGTATAATAAATAAGATACACATATCTATTGACAGTAATTTTACTTTAAACTTATTTACACAAGTAATGTTAAAATATGTTCACAAAAAGGTACAGATAGGAATGTTCATGTCAATTTTAGTCATAACAACCTCAAACTGAAAACATTGTGAGATTCCATCAACAGGAAAATTTATGAATAAACTGGTAAATTTATACACTGGGATATGGCTCAGCAATAAAAAGAAATAAACTACTAAGGTAAGATGGATAATGTGTGTTCTAAAGAAACACATATATATACACATCCAGAAACCACACAAGAGCACAGGCTGTGTTTGTCTGCTGATGTGAAGGTCAAGAACAGACAAAACTAACCTGTGGTGATAAATATCAGAAAAGTATAGAACAGTGATCTTGGTGGCAGGAGCAGGAATTATTTGGTGTAATGGAATTATTCTTTATCTTATTATATGTCATTACTTATTGTAAAAAAATTTTATGAATTTTAAAGATAAATGATTTTTTCTTGTGACATTTTGTGATTATTTTTAAGTTAATTTTAGTGTTATTATATAATGTGGTTTGGATGCTCCCAATCACTTGAAACTAATAAACAATTTGGCAAAAGTTTCATATATTCTACAGATTTGAGTTTCTATATATATCCACTTAGACAAAGATTGATACTTTTGCTGCTTGTTCCTTTTGAAATTTTTGAGTTAATATGCCAGAGATAAATGCACAAATATTTTTTCATTCAATGACTTACTACTTATCTCTGAGATACTAATTTAATAAATAGTAATATATGGTTCAACCGATAATCAACAGTCTGAGTCAAAAGATACTTTATTTCTCAAATATTTACTAAGACTTTTGCCTGGTGTTCTAATGGGGGAGACAAATAATATAAATAAACAGATACAATATTTGATAACTGATATAAATGTAGGTTTATTCAGTGAGATCATAAAGATAGCACTGAAAGCTTAGGAGAAACCAGGTGTTGTTTACAAAGTTATAAGGGCTAAACCTTAAAGAAGGAATAGAGAAATATCTATTCAGGTCCTCTGCCCACTTTCTAATTGGATTGGGGGGGTGGGGGGTGGGTTTTTTTTTTCTTCTTTGAGTTGTATGAGTTGCTTATATTTTTTGGATATTAACTTGCTATTGGACCTATCATTTGCAAATAATTTATTTCAATCCATAGGATGTCTTTTCACCTTAGCAGTTAACAGGTTAAATCAAATATTTTGTCAACATTTTTAAAAGAATGAAGGAAAATCTTATGAGCTGAAGAAATGGAAAGCACAGAGAAAGGACATTTCAGATGCAGGGAACAGTGATTAGCAAAATGGTTAGTATCTCACCATAGTTGGGACATGATGTTTGTGAAGGGTGACAGTACCAGAAAGGCAATGTTTATGTCAGACTCTTATTGTTGATTCAAGATGCACACAATGCAAGGTATATAAGAATGAAATAAAATGACTCAGGATAAAAAATGGTAGAAACAGGCCTTGTTGAGAAGATAACATTTAGGCTGTGTTCTAATTAAAGGCGTGTTTAAACGGATCAGGAGGCAAAGCAGAAAACATTTTAAGAATGGAATAAATCAAAGACAGTGAGTCAAAATAGAGCATATTTACGAGGTCCCCTGGAATTTGTATTGGGAAATAACAAAGGGGAAGGTTGGGGAAAAGTTAGGATTGGACTGGGAAATCATCAGTATCATGCAGAAGAGTTTGTCATTTTCCCATAGGTGCTTTAGGTACTATAGTTGCCAGTTAGTAATACATTTACAAATAAAAATCTCACTAGTATTTTATTTTTTAAAACTAACACCTGTACATTATTAAGGAAAAAATATTAGGAAAAATGGAGTAGGCCAGGGATAAATTCTCTTCATCAATAATCTTCAAACTTCTTTCTACAAACACATGTAAAAATTTTCTTCACCTTTTAAAAAAATAAAAAGGTTATTTTTTGCTTATGCAGTAATATATTTGATCTTCTTCTGATTGAATTATTGCAATTATAACTAATACACATTTAAGACTGTATTCTAACTTGTAAAAAATATTAACTATGCAAAGTAATTTTATTGGAAATGCAATGTTTAAGAAAATGAATGGGGCTTTTTTCAATTTATTTGTAGATTTGTAAATACATGTTAATTCTTGATCAAATAATTTCTTGTATTTATACATATAAGCAATGAGAAAAGTGATTTTTCATAAATAATTTGATGAAAATAGATAATGTATTTATAGCAATGTTACTCAATTTGTTGAACACCTTTAAAATTATATACCACAGATTACATAGTGAGTGTTCAACAAAGGATATTTTTAATAATTCACCAGTGGGTAACTCAATTTTTTTTTAAAACAAAGTAGAAAACATCTGACTCAACAAAGGATTTCTTTTCCTGTCACTGCGAATCATTCACTTTCCCAATTTCTGGGAAATATATTTTAAAAATCTTTTCCAAGGCTTATCAAATAACTACTAAATATGCTCATAACTCATTCTCTTGAATTTGTCTTAGTAACATGATATGTTTAGAAAAGTTTGGAAGTATCAAAATGTTAAATTTAATACACACTTTTCAGTACATTACTTTTTTAAGAAATTTTTTAACTTGTAACTTAAAGACATATTTTTCAAAATGGTTAGAACTGCAAACTTAGCTCATTAAAATATAATGGGCAAGTATATTATATATTTTTATGATATATATTTTATTCATATAATATTATGAAGCCAATGAAATTTACTTTCAATCAGATAAAACACGCCTTAATTTTTTCAACTGAAATAAACAAGTTACATCTCTATGACAATAATTTCAGTTTTGAATTCCAACTTTAACAACGTTACATCTGGAAGATGAACAAAGACTGAGATCTGGGTATAATGCTTATCAATGCTCTCTTTGATGTGCTCTCTCAGAGTTCTTTCCAAGAACTTGGGTGAGAGATAAGCACACCTTAATTTTATAAAGTGAGATAAGGTTGACGTACGTGAAGGGTTATGAGCAAGAACCATCAATACAACTTTGACCATTTTTGAGAAATTATTTTAAAAATAAGAATATTTTTAGAGAACTTATTTTAGGAAGGAGCCCACAGGAAAGCTGAGAATCTAGGAGTTGATTCTTTTTTTTTTTTTTTTTTAAGATTTTATTTATTATTTTTAGAGAGAGGGGAAGGGAGAGAGGGAGAGTGACATCAATGTACGGTTGCCTTTCACCTGCCTCCAGCCACGGACCTGGCTGGAGACCTGGCTTGCAACCTGGTTATGTGCCCTGGCTGGGAATGGAACCAGCAAGCTTTGGGTTCACAGGCCGGCGCCTTATCCACTGTGCCACCATCCAGGACTGGGAGTTGATTCTTTTAAGAGTAGTGCAACCAAGCTTTTATTAGCCAAACCAAGCTATGATGAGAGTAAGAGGGGGTAACACTAAAAGTAGATCAGTAATAACAGGCATAAATCAGGACTGTGCTAGACAAAGCAGGATAAATCTGGTCAATTCCCTTGAAACTCTCTATGCCCATGCATACCCCAAGTCCAAGTTGAAGACCACTGCCCTACGTTGCAGACTTGGGAACATCTGTTAATATTTGTTCATTGAATATCATGATTTATTTGCCTTATATTACTTAACCCTACAAGACTCTGTGTATAGGTATTTTTAGTATCGTTTTTACAGATAAGAAAAATGAAGTACAATGATATGAGGAGATGTGTCTAAGCCTACATTAACCAGTAAATAATTGAACCTAAACTGGTCAGTCAGCAGAATTCTAAGATTCTGCGCTTTCAAACTCTGTTGTTGTCATGAAGGGCTTTAAAGTAATGTCAACAAACACAATTATGAAGTGAGGGAGCCTGAAACTTCACCAGTCTTCATTATGAAAGACTTACTTTGCTGACTGGTTCTTTTATTCAGATTTTGATATTATGTATTGTATTCAATTCATTAACTAAGACCCTGCAGAGTACCAAATGCTGATATTTCAGTCCTTAAAAAAATTATTTCATGCTTACCTGCTCTGGGCCATAGGTCTTCCTTGTAAGAAAGAAACAAACTCAAAAAGGGGAGGTAATACAATCAGAGTCAAATAGCTAGAAGGTGAAGCAGTGTAAACATAGTTCTTTTGATCACAAGTTCCCAAGAATGTACAGCATAAATGTTGAGGTAAAAATAAAATAGAGATGACATTATAGCACTTCTATATACTTTTAACAGGCTTTATAACACACATAACTTTAGGTTCTCCTGAAGTTCTCATTACAATATAATCTCTAACACCATTGAAATATTTTTACCTAACTCAGCCTGACCATGAATACTGATAAATGAGCCATAATGCTCTCACTCAATCACAGAGAGCTGCTGAGTGGCTGGCTTTAGGCACAGAGAATGCTGTTTGCAGGTCTTAGTATTTTGATTACCAGGAGGCCCAAAAGCTCAGAGCAGTAATTTAATATCTGAAAACTAGCAATAGTAGATTAAAGAATTAATGTTCCTTTTTATAATAGTACCTCCTGAAAACATACCAAAAGTTATCTGGGTTAAGATTCTGATGTGCTAATGAATAGAGTTGTGAATCACCACCTGTGAAAGGAGAATTCTCTTTTGACTCTAACCCCAAATTTGATTGCAAGTAGATTTGCTAAGTCATTTAGCAAGGTCCTCTACTTTGAAATATGTCTAAAAAATATGAACAGAAATTCTAAAATTCAGATATATAGACATTAACTAAATGTATATAAAAGGATATAGTGGGTGAGTTCTATTGGTTTCTCCAAGCTGAAAATCTATTTTCCATTAAGTATCTCTGACTGAATTTTCAAAGGAAATATAGTAATACATTCTCTTTCTCTCTCTTTCTTCTCTCACACTCACACCCACATACACACACAATCAATATTTTAAAAGCTCACTTTGTGTACTACATAGTCTGAAACACAGCCTATTTTTTCCTTAGAGCTACAACATGAGTTGCCTGCACCTAATTCATTATCAAAAGCTTAAACTACATTGTGATAAAACATGAATTAATAATATTTTATAAGAAAATATTTCTGCTGAAAGTTAAAGAGTTATTTTTTTTTGTCTCTTTTGAAATTTCTCTCCTTGAATTTGATCCAAAAAAGTTATTGGACAGTTCAGATAAATTAAATTGAGGTAATGTCACCTATTTTATTTTATTTTATTTATTTTTTAAATAAAAGCAACAATAGAAATCATTTTTTATTCATTATTTAGAGAGAGAAGGGCAGGGAGAGAGGAGGCAGGGAGAGAAACACCAATGTATGATTGCCTTTCACCTGCCTCCAGCTAAGGACCTAGCTTGCAACCTGGTTATGTGTCCCAACTAGGAAATCGAACCAGTGACCCTTGGGTTTGCAGGCTGGCACCTAACCATTGAGCCACACCAGCCAGGGCTGTAATGTTACCTATTTTTTTTTAATTTCACTAAAATCTTATAACTGCTAAAGCAAATAACACTACCTGCCAGATTAGTTTTCCTAAAACACACTATATTGTATTCTTTTCTTTTGCAAAAACTGGTTTCCCTAATTTTTATTATAGCCAAACCCCTTTTTAAAATCCAATTATAATCTACATATCACAGTTTTCAATTGTTCCCAATGTTCATAACCTATCACCTTATCCATCTTTAGCCTATGCCTCTCCATAAGCTTTATTTTTAAAAAGAGGGAAAATACTTGTAGTGGAAAATAACAAAAAGCTAGCCAAGATTCTGAAGCCCCTGGATTTCCTACCAGCCACCTATTACAGCCAGACACATCTTTTCTGATGCTTGTCTGGGCAGTGCACAGAGCCCACAGCCAGTCACATTCTGTTACTGTGATTTTGACTCCAACACCCTAGTTTCCTGATGAGCTTGCTGTATCATGTGTGGCTCATGAAAACTCCTCTGAGAGACAAGATGAAGAATGGAGAGGAGGAGAAGCTTTTTGACCACATAAACCACATGAGATCTTTAAAGGTCAGGGTATCAAAGGTGATTAGAGTGCAAAGGAAAGTTTGCCCTCAGATGCTACACTTTATCATCTTTCTCAAATCACAACAAAAGATTATCTTCTGCCCTGGCTGGTGTGGCTTGGTGGATTGAACATCAGCCAAGCATCGCAGGTTCAATTTCCAATCAGGGTACAAACACGAGCTGCAAGCCAGGTCTCCAGCCAGGTCCCCAGCTGGAGGCAGGTGAAAGGCAACCATATATTGATGTTTCTCTCCCTATCTTCCTCCCACCCCTCTCTCCAAAAATAATGAATAATAATAATAATAAAAAGATTACCTTCTACTATGGCCCAGTTTTCTCATTTTCTTCAAGAGAAACAATATAGCCTTGAATGATTTCAATAAGAAACCATGTACGGGATTTTTTATTTTTTTGCTTTGGCCAAGTAAAAAAATGTCATAAATTAAATGAAATTTTTCTTGATGGTGTTGGTCTTCCATTCAATTAATCACAATAAATATCCATTGAGTAGCTACTATGTTTCATGAGTTCAAGATATTATAGTGTGAAAATAAATACAGATGATGGGAGTGATATTACCAAGATGGTGACATAGGTTGTTTCTGACTTCACTTTCCCCCATAAGGACAACAACTATTTAAGAACAAGACACCACTGAGAGAATTCTGAAACATGGGGTGAGGCTGAATATTCTTCTATACCACAGAGACCAAGACAGATTCCATTAGCGGATTAGAGAAGTGACTAAGCATTGACCATATTGTCACCCCTCCAGGATAGTGCAGTGCCATGTGGAGAGGTCTTCCCTGAGCCTTTAATGAGAAAATAGAATTCAGGACACAATCATTTCTTCTCAACACTGTGCATTGTTTTATAGGAACGCCTGTTCTTATCTCACACCATAGACGGAAATCTAAGAGGTTCAAACATGGGAAATCTGAGTGTGAAGGAGAAATTGGGGGAGGAAGGTTTACAACAACCAGCGCAGGAATCTTGGCAGACCAAGTTCACACCAACCAGTGACTTTGCTCACCAGAACCAAGTCCGAAATACACTCTGACCAGGGAACTTGGTGGTATTCAGATTTGCCTGATTTGGATCTTCAAACAAGGATCTTCCCACCTTTGCCCCATGCCCAGGCAAGAAGCCAAATCACAGCCCCATTCACTGTGGAGAGAGCCTTTTTGCCCTATCTGACCAGAAGGGTTGGCAACAACCCCTGAAAGCTGTGAAGCCCAATGTGCTCAAAAGGAGAGGTAGGCAGAGCCAGTCATTCACAAAGCAAAACCAGTGGCCCTATTCAGTCAGGAAACTCTGAGGTGGGTGTTGGCTTGAGTTAAGACAACAGAAAGCTTTACTGGCCTTACAGCTGCTTCTCTCACACCCAGGCGGTGAATCTAACTTGTAGCCCTATTCATCACTGAACATAGTCATCAGCCTGTCCTACCAGAGAGCCTAACCAGAGCACCTGGGAAGCTGCTCACGTGTTCTGCTTGGATTCAATAGCCCTGTGTACAGGTGCAGTTGAATGGAGAGCACAGCCCTTGGCTTTCCCCACCTGTACAGCAAAAGCAGTGACTTCACCTGAGCAGAGAATTCAATATACTATGTGGACTGATTTGACTCCCCAAACTATGAGCTGTACAAGCCCTAGGTCTTGTTCTGCCAGGGCAGGGAAGCTAATTTATAGCTCTATCTACTACTTAACATAGTACGCAGTCCCAACCCCCTAGTAAGCCTGACCAGAGAATCCAGGTAACCAAGGAGCCTACCCTACAGCCTCATTTAGGCAACCAATAGTCCTACCTAACTGACTCAACCAGTGATGCAAACCCCATCCCCATCCTCAGAGCTCAGTTGTCTTGCCCGAAAGCAACCATAATAGCAGGCCTCACCTGCCCAAGAACATGACCAGCAGATACATTCAGAAACCCAAACTGAGATGACTGTCAAAAAGCTGACTAAGCCAAAGCAAATCTATAAAGTCTGAAAGAGAAGCTAATGACTCAGATGCATAGATACCAATGTAAGGAACCAAAAATTGTGAAAAACTAGGTAAATATAACATCAAGTGAAACTAATAAAGTTCCAATAACTCCCAATATTTCTTGTGGCCTTTTCCTCTAGGCTCCAGGTCTTCTCAGAGAAGTCGAGTTTCCACTAAGCTATCTCTCCAACTATATGTTCTTCATGTGTTGCTTCCTCTGTGATTTTTTGCCTAATTTTCTTACCTTTTTCTGAGATTGCATATTTCAGCGGATTTAGGTTATGAGTCTTTATATATAGTATATTATCCCAACAAAAGTTTATTGAGTATATAATATGTCACAAATAAGCCAGGGACTGCAGAAACAGAAATAAGTTGGAAAGAATGTCTACCCTAGAAAAACCCACAGTTTGATAGCTACTGTCATATTCACTTTTGTTTCCCTGACATCTCTGTGGCTGGGAGTGGAGAGAGGAATGGAAGCAGTAGAGGGAGAAGAGTAGCAACTAATGTAATGTTTGCCATGTGCTGGACACTTTATATGTCCATATTAAATGTCACACCTTCTATTATCTTTATTTCACTAATAACAGGTATGAGAATTAGTAAGAGTAGATGTCTAGGTCTCAACTAATAATAAGCAAGACTAAGATTCAGACTAAAATCTAATTCCAAAATCAATGATCTTTCTACTAATAAGGCTTATACATAGTTAATCAACAAATTTATTTTCTAAAAATATCTGTAAGAAAGGTAATTTTTTATGACTGATCCATTATTTACAGATCAAAAAATTGAAGTCTATTCTTAATCATCCACTTTATGTATGCCGCCCTTAAACTTGCCATGTTTTTAACCAACGTAATCTCAGCTGCTTTCTGTATCTGTCCAGAAGTTGCGTGTTTGGAAGTGTAACTGATCGCAACTGTATTAATACTAACCTGAGCTTACGTTACGTTGAATTACTTGAAAATTTAAGTAAAATGAAAATGAAATAGTTAACTAAGTATCAGTGCCTGAGAATGTTTCACTTCTTAAAAGCATTAACATATGGCACTCACTGTGGTATAAGGACAAATATGAGGCCATTCATTAACTATTTAAAAATCTTTAAGTGTACCCCTGGCTGGTGGCTCAGTGGATAAGGCGCCAGCCTGCAAACCCAAAGCTCACTGGTTCAATTCCCCAGCCAGGGCACATAAACAGGTTGCAAGCCAGGTCTCCAGCCAGCTCTGTAGCAGGAGGCAGATGAAAGGCAACCATACGTTGATGTTTTTCTGCTTCTTTGCCTCTCTCCCTTCCTCTCTCTCTAAAAATAATAAATAAAATCTTTTAAAAAAATCTTTAAGGGCAGCCCTGGCAGGTGTGGCTCAGTAGATTGAGCACCAGCCTGCAAACCAAAGGGTGGCCAGTTTGATTCCCCATCAGGGCACATGCCTGGGTTGCCCTCCAGGACCCCAGAAGGGGTATATGAGAGGCAACCATATGTCAATGTTTAAAAAAAATTTTTAAGAGTAAATCATTTTTTTCTTAGTCTAAAATAATTCATGTGTTTGCCTTGGCTGTTGGCACAGTGGATAAGGCTCCAGCCTGCAAACCCAAAAGTCAATGGTTCGATTCCCAGCCAAGGCACATAACCAGGTTGCAAGCCAGATCTCCAGCCAGGTCCTTAGCTGGAGACAGGTGAAAGGCAACCATACATTGATGTCTCTCTCCCTCTCTGTCTCTCTCCCTTCCCCTTTCTCTAAAACTAATAAATAAAATCTTTTAAAATAAATTAAATAATTAAAAATAATTCATGTATTTGACTCACATGGAAAATGTGAAGTAGCAGGGGTGTGGAAGGTGATAAATTTATGAGGGAAACTGGAAGATCAGCTTTAGAGCAATGGAAGAAATACCCAAACACACAACCATTTGAAGACTGACTACTGATCAGACATTAACAGTGAAGACATCACTGTTAAGGACTGAATTATTGCTGTCTTGCTAATCTGTGATGATGGAAATTTTATTGAATTCTTTTTGGAAAGAGTAGGTTAAGGCATGTAGTAGAGGCACAGGTCTTAATCACAAAGCTGAGACCAAGACCCATCTTATTGACTTGCAGTGTTTTCTATTAGATATCATAGCCTTCTGGATAGTTTTATTAAACTAATGATAATCTGAGTTCTTCATGCTGGCTGACTTCAAATTTTAAATATAGGTAAACTTTAATAATAAGAGTGAAAGATTTTAATTACCATAAACTAACCCTTGGAGTAATATGCTGGCAAAATTGATTGGTAAAAAAAAAAAAAAAAAAAAAACAGGAAAAAGTTCTTCATTCTTGCCCTACTCTTTAGGACTCTACACACCATTTGCCAGCAGTTATATACAGCCACAAATAAATTTTACTGATTTTATTAGTTAAAATCCATCAACAGTAGTGTACCTTCTAATAGTTTTCTCTTAGCAACACTGCCATGTGGACTGTGTACTGTGCTACTCTGTCACAAATGAATATGTGCTTAGTGGCAGCCATGAAACTCAGGGGTAAACATGATGAGATGATATTCAAATTTAATTTGTATTATATAACCTAAAAGGCAAAAGCCAAACCTTACTCTTCAGATAGGTCATTTTATGAGTATTATAATAAGAATATCACTTAAAGAAGTATTATTGTAAGCTCACTGTCTGTACTTGATGTACATGGCTTTAACTGTACTGTCTCATATTTATGTGAATTTGCATTTTCAGTGCAAAAAGTGGTTATCTTTATTAAGTTAGAAGAAATTCTATCCTATTGTCAATTCTTCTCAAAAGTGTTGCTGAAATATTTTCTCTAAAAGTGGAAAAAATGAATTACTAAGGATTAAAAGATGGCTTTCTTGTGTAAACTCTCGACTTGGCTTCATTGAGTACAGGTTAGTGTGCTGGAGAGGTGTAGAGAAAAGGGGACCCTAGTGCCCTGTTGGTAGGAATGCAGACTGGTGCAGCCACTATGGAAAACAGTATGGTATTTCCTCAAAAAAACTAAAAATGGAACTGCCTTTTGAACCAGAGATTCCATTGAGAATATACCTGAAGAATTTCAAAACACCAATTCAAAGGAATTTGTGCACCCCTACTTTGCTATTTACAATAACCAAGATTTGGAAACAGTCAAAGTGCCCATCAGTAGATGAGTGGATTTTAAAAACTGTGGTAGATGGATGTAATACAACAACAATAAAATTTAAAAAGAAAAAAAAAAAAAACTGTGGTACAATGGAATACTATGCAGTAGAAAAAAAAAGAAATTTCTACCTTTTGTGACAGCATGGATGGAACTGGAGATTATTATACAAAATGAAATAAGGTATATAATCTCATTGATAAGGGGAATCTAATGAACAAAGTAAACTAATGAGTAAAATAAAACCAGAGGCATAGAAATCATGGAATGGACTGACAGCTATAAAACGGGAGGAGGGAGGTAAGAGCTGTTTGAAAAAGGTGAAGGAATTAGTCAAAGAACACACATACATGAAGGACCCATGGACACGGACAACAGTGTGGGAACTGACTATGGAAGCAGGCAGCAGAGGGGCAAAAATTGGGACAACTATAATAGCAAAAATAATAAAACATTTCTAAAAAGTTTGAAGATGCAAAAAATAAAAATAATCATAGCTGTAAAAAATAATTAAATGAAACAATGGAACAGGGAATAAGATATAGTTCAACAAAATTAAAAATCTGTAGTAATACAGCAAAAGTACTAGGAATTTTCACTCCATTAAAATTCAACCTATGACTACATAAATGACTTAGCCACAATAAAGAGAACAAGATGTTGCTATTATGTTGAAATAGGTCCTAAATAAGATTTTTTGTTTCATTTTTAAAAATCATATCTGGGCTTTTCTTAGTGGCCTGTGGTGTACTCTAATGTATACTTGGTATTTCTATTCTAATCTCTTTTTCTTCCCCCTTCAGAATAAACATTTTTAGCAGGTTTTCCTTGCCTTTGTCATTGTAGACTACATTGTCTTAAGCCCTGACTGGTGGCACAGTGGATAAAGTGTCAGCCTGAGAACCCAAAGGTCGCAGGTTCAATTCCCAGCCAGGGCAACATAACCAGGTTGCAAGCCAGGTTTCCAGCTAGGTCCGTAGCTGGAGACAGGTGAAAGGCAACCATACATTGATGTCTCTCTCCCTCTCTGCCTCTCTCCCTTCCCCTCTCTCTAAAAATAATAAATAAAATCTTAAAAAAAAAAAAAAAAAGTGCATGTGTTTTAAAAAGTAACCTGTATCTAGGCTCAAAACCAGGGTGAAAACTCATTCTGCCACTTGCTTGAGGCCTATGTCTGTATTTCTGCATCCTTGTTTTACTCTGTGATGGGACTAACTGTGTAGGCTGTGGTGAGGATTACATGTGCTGAGACACATCAAGGCTTTCATACACACAGTTAGCACTCAGTAAAGGTTATTAAGTATTCATGCAAAGAAACTCACCCCATGACATTTCTACTTCTAATTCATTCCATGATCACAGACTTTAACTTTCATATGAAGGATTTTTAGAGGTTTTAGATAAGTTGTCAATAAGCACCTTTTGCAGTTTTTTCAGAGAGTGGACGGTTATATGAACATTTTCTAGTAGTGTTTAGACTCCAGAGAAGCAGGAGGCACCTGGAAGTCTAATTTCCTTCTGTTTCCAACAACCAACCCCCTGTGAGTTTTGAGCCATCAGTCAGCACCAGATTAAACTGCAGGGCTAAGAGCCTGTACTCTGGGAACAGAATTCAGTTTGCTACTTTGGGACACTGTAAGCATTCCTTGAAATTCAAACTCTGTGTCTTCTCTGTCAGCGTGAATGAAGTTGGCCTTGCCTTGGCCAAATGTTTCTTCTTCCAGAAAACCAAGAGTCCTTTCAGCCCTGTTTCCTTTCAAGGAGTTTTTAGCTCTCCTTTTGCTCAATGTTGCTACTTTAGAATACAATTTAAATCTTTCCTTTGCACTAACATTACTGAAGCATTTTTTTCTTAAATAAACAATTTTCCTGAGTGTTAGAGTTTGTCAACAGTCTTGGTACAATAGGGGCAACTTGCAGGCAACTTTGCAAATGTGTATTCCAGATCCTGACTTGAAGTGTTTATACATTGGAATAGAAATTCTTACAGAAGAGAGAAGAAATTAAAGGGGATTAGTAATCAGTTCTAAACTGTGTTCTTGATTTACGAGTTTAGCAAGCAGACACAACTCAGTCTGATGTGCCTGGACAATGACAAGTGATCTGGTCCAGGTGGAAAGCTGATGGCAGTAAATGGGGTTAAGATGGTAGGCAATGGCCTGAGATGGACCATCTAAGTCTTAATAAAAATCTGAACTGGATCCAGAAAACATGTCCTGCTAAACCAGAATCAGAAGCTTTTTAAAAGATAAACAGAATTTTCCAAGCCCCACTCCAAACCTACGAAGTCAGAATATTTACAGTGAAGTCTGCTCTACTGTTTCTTGATCCAATCCAAACTGTGCTGCTTCCCACACCTCAGTGGTACAGAAACAGCTATCAAAATACAGAGAGAAAAACTTTACTAATTTTGAACATTCTGTAATGGAATTTTGTACCTAACATAAAATATATGGAAACATATACCACTGCGCAGAGATCCTGGTTGGTTGATAATTATGTGTTTGAGATTTTTTCAGCATTTAGATATTATAATAGAATCATCCTATATTTATTTGTACTCAGTTGATGATTTTCATATCTTTTCAAGTCTTTGCCATGAAGTTATATTATATTTATACATAGAAGAAAATCTGCTCTTCCTTAAGGCCAAGCAGATTAATAAAAATAGAAAATGGAGAAAGGTGACTTCTGTAGAAAAAAAAGATTGATATAAACTAGAAGATACAATCAAGTATTATAATACTGGCTTCATATAGTCCACAACAGTGAGAGGTAAAACTGGTATGAGCTCTAGGATCTGCTGATGTGGCATCCTAAACAGAAAAATGGTACATCCAAAGAGAGCCGCTAAAAATATGCACCTGATCCTAAATGATTAAACCAATGGGGATTGGGATTTCCAGACTATTAAAAAGCTCAGAGATAACCCAAAGCTCACGAAGCCTGCCATCTCTCTTCTGTGCTGTCATGGTTCCTGATAAATTACCTCATGTCTGTCTGTCTTTCTTAAGCTCACCTACAATCCACATCCCCTGCAATCAACCTAGTTTGGGTTCTCATTTTCTCTTGCTTATGCTCAAACAAGTCTTCTCACTGCTCATGTAGCCCTTAGCATCTTCCCATTGTAATTCTTCTGTATCTGAAAACATGCTGATGTTGGGGTGATTTCCAAAATATAAGGAATCATATTTTTTAATTAAAACTTTTAATGGCTTCAAATTATTTCTAAGATCAAGTCCACATTCCTTAACCTGAAGGAATGGCACATAGAGGGTTATGCTAGGCCATGGCCAGTCTTCCGTTAACTCTGGTGACTCAATTAGAAATGGAAACCTAAAGAACATAACCAGGCTTGAGCAAGGATTGGTTTACATGGGATTAAATGAACACGTGAATGGTCACCTCCTCTCTCCCTGAGCCTCGTGGCAGCCCCCATCTGCTGCTCTGAGGTTTTACTCTATAAAGTGCCCATCACTTTTGGGTAGGACTGGAGCCAGAGGCTACTTACTTGTTTCTCCATCAGCGCAAACAACTAATGCATCTCATGCATTCTTTGCATGAGTTATTTGCTGTTTTTGGTAGTAAATCAAAGTAAAAAAAAAATTGGACATAATCTGAATTATGGTGATTCTCATCAATTCACTCTAGACTAGAACTGTCTAATGTGGTCAAATATTTTTGCTGACCCATATCCTGCTTACATTTATGGCAAATTTTCCATCCAAGTCTGTCACACTTCTTTAGTCCAAAGCTATTCATAATTCCCTCAAAACACAATGCCCATGCAAGACTCCCATGACTGTTTTTGCAACCCTCTTCATCCTCTAAATATAACTCATCTTTCAGGACTCACCTTATGCCTGACTCCTCCAAGAAGACTTCACAAATGTTCTCCTTCCCCTGCATACTGGAATAGGTCCCTTTCCAATCTGCCTCCATTCAGGGTGCTGAATAAAAAGCTATTGAATGTCTTTACTTGCTAGAATCCCCTTCATAAATGAGATAATTTCATTTATCTCACATGCCCATGCCTAACACTGTGCCTAAAATACTCTCATGTTCAATGATTGTTTATTGAACTGAAAATACAAACAGGTGTTTTTTTTTTTTAATTTGGAGTGAATGAAATTATAATTACTGGTGCTACCTGTTAAGATATATACATAGTCCCAATTTTACCCAGATGAAATACTGCTACAATAAAACAGAAAACTTCTAGTTTCATTTTTTAAAAGATTTTATTTATTATTTTTAGAGAGAGGGGAAGGCAAAGAGGGAGAGGAACATCAATGTATGGTTGCCTTTCACCTGCCTCCAGCTACAGACCTGGCTGGAGACCTGGCTTGCAACCTCATTATGTTGCCCTGGTTGGGAATCGAACCAGCCACCTTTGGGTTCACAAGCCAGTGCCTTATCCACTGAGCCACACCAGCCAGCGCTAGTTTCATTTATATTCAAATCTAACCATAAACAAAATTTGTATGGCAGGTTCACAGTAAGATAATGATGATGACAACAATGGCAACAACAACTAATATGGACTGAGGACTTCTTATGTATATACCGTTTTTGTGTACCTACTGTTTTTGTTTTCAATTTTAGAATAATATAGACACATACTATTATTATCCCTATTTCGCATATGTGAAGCACAGAGAGATTAAGTGTTTGCCCAATCACAGAGCTAACATATCTACATAATGGGCTCTAGACATCCTTCAGAGCATTTCCCAAAACAGTAACCATGATGAAGATTAAAAAGCTGAATACCAAGTGGCTATTTGGATCACATTTGGACTTTACTGAAAACACATTACTGTGTAAGCTGGCTGATCAAAAGCCGATCATGGCTTACTGTTATAAGCATCTTTTCCTTGTAACTACAGTGGACATTCCTTAAAGGCAGGATGCATACAGGGACATTGTATCTCCCATTGGACCTACCATGGTTGTGAACACATAGATTCTTGAGGGATATTTGTTGGCTAATTATTTAAAGATGTTTAGTAGTGGTCTCAAGCACTTTCTGTATGTCTCTTCTTCTGGAAGCATATATGTTACCTTGATAAACTGAAGGGTGCAGTAAGACACATATTTCTCTTTGAATTCTTTACTTAATTTTCAGTCTCACAGAGTACCCTTGGCCTGCAGCACAGGCATTATTACGCGATGCTCCATCTACCTCTTGTATTCTGGCTTGAACAGAATCATATCTCTCAGGGAAGAGTGGATTTTTCCAATTAAGATCTGGAGAAATTGGCAACATATTTTACATAAGCTACTAAAACTGTGTCATGCTCGGCTGCACTTGGCCACTTTGATCCTGGATGAATTTCACAATGCTGCAGGATAATGCCTCCTCTTACTGATTTTCTAACCAAGTAGCCCCCATTCTGTAGAGTTTACACCTACACATTACAAAGCTTCAAAACAGTGTTAACTTATCTAGATTTCAGAAATATTTGGAGAAAATGAGAAAAAGAGAGGGTAATTGTCTATCTACTTTCTTGAATGAAGGAGATTCTAATATTATTCCCACTGTATAACATCTGAAAAACCCTCCTTCCTAGCTTTATTCACCCAGAGGCTAACATTCTATATAATTGCAGATACTAAAGAATAATCAAATCCTTACGGATCCTACTATGGTTCCAGGTAAGTCATATCAATTAACTTGTGTTACACAAGAGTTCTGTGGTATCCTTTACTTATTTTGTTTTCAAAATGAAAATACCTTTGCATGTCCAATTGTTACATCTGATGTTTGCTTCCATTTTAAAACAAACATAATGAGGTTACATTTGGAATAATTTTCATAAATAATAAGACCAAATTGCATTTGTCCCAAGATTCAGAATTAGGCTAAGTAGAAGGCAAACTACAATCTAGTCCTATCTATGATTGCTTTTGTTTATCAGTACTTATTTAATTTATTCCAAATAAAAACTTTGTAATTGTCTAGGGACTTAGAGAAAAGTTAAGTTGAACTTTTGGTTTCTTCTCATATCTATAAACACCACACTATTTATCAACCAGGACAAACTGCATACCTTGTTGGATAATTTGTGTATAATACTAATAAACTACTATAATTGTGTTTACTATGTGACATTGGACAGGTCAGCTAACCTCTCTGCTTTGGTTTTCTCACCTATAAAATTATATATTGAATTTGTCTATAAAAATAACCTAGTGATTCCAGTTACAATATAAAAGCAGATGGATATGTGGAATGTAAAAAAGGAAACCTTCAAACACCAATTTTTTCTTTGGAAAGATAGTGTTATCCAATGGAAAGAGCACAGATTTTGCTCTGTGGGGGACCCCCAACCCATAGAGATCCCTCGGTGCTTCAGATGAAATGAGTATTTCACAGGTAGCTTGTGCTAGAGGAAAGAAGGCCGGCTAGTGTCTGATAGACAAAAGCTCTGTTTGCCCCCCTCCAAAGGATTTTTTTTTATCACACAAGGTTAGGGGTGCACCTACACACTACAACTCATCACCACAGAAGAATATCCAAAGGAAGGGAGTTGTTAAGTTTAGATAAAGTGATGCCGAGAACCCCAGGTGGTTGATACAATTTTAGGGAGGGTGAAATTACATGTGGGTAAAGGTTTTAACATTTGCTTCAGGTGAAATAATTAAGTCTAGGAAATTTAGGTCACAGGTACAGACTTCAAAGGACCTGTGGAATGTTCTCAAGGCCAGATTCTCACCTGGGACCCCCTTGGTTATAGTGTCAACACCTGTATACACCCAGCTTTCCTGGCTTTCTAGTCAGGTCTTACAGGCTTCATTTGGCCTTGCCTGCTCAGGGCTCCATGCCCTGACACCTTCCTAGAAGGACCCTGACATTGCTCCTTGACAAATTAATTTGATTTGCAAAGATGAAATTTACTACCTATATGATCTTGACTTCATTGCAAAATGAAGAAATGAACCGTTTATCCTGAATAGGTGTCATAAGTTTTAAAAACAGTTTGTAGACACAGTTAGCATGTGATAGATGCTCAGTAATTGTAGCTATTGGGGGCATAGCAGGGTTATCTTCTCTATCATCCTTTCACATCTTCACCTAGGGTAGCAAAGCATATTTCGCATATAAGTTCATAGATGCTGTGAGGTGAGAAGTGATGGACGTTAAGACAAGAATGGTGCATTGCCACTCTATATGTCACTCCTGCAAATTCTGAACAACCAGAGCAAACCCTCACTGAGCATGAATAACTATAACATGAGGGGCTAAAGATGGAGACAGGATACTAGCCTTCTGGTTGCATGCTCCCCAAGCCAGTTTTGACCCATTGACTTTAACCACTTAAGATCCAAAAATCAGAAAAAATAAAATGGAAAGAAGAGAGAAGACTAACAAAAGGAGAGGACCTCTGTAATTTCACATGAAGTCATTTCCATTAGATTAATATGTAAACTGTTAGTATTAAATTTTTATACCACCTTTATGAATTCAAATATTTATGTAGATTGCTACTTATACTACTTTGTTTCTTCTCTAATAGATTAACCTCCAGATCTTTCTAGGTGTGCAGTGACCTGTCATTACAAGGAAGAAAGAAGGAAAGATTTAGTTTGTGATCTTATTTTGTGCACTAAAACAGACCCCTGAAAAAGAGTTAATCACATTTTGTGCAGAAAAAGTGGCAAATAACCTATAACTCTTTATAGGTTTGCTCTATTCATTGCTTTAATTTACATTTATCTATTCAATTCCAAATAATCAAATTGCAAAATCACTTGGAGACTTAGCAGACAACTCAGAGAAAAAGAACTATTGATTTCCTATCTCTGCCAAACACTGTCTTACCACTAGACCGCCTCACCTCATTGGGCAAGGGAAATAACCTCTATCCCTTCTCCTCTTTTCCCCTCATATCATACACCCAACCCAAGGGAAGCCATGTCCACTCAACTTCTAAAACATATCCTAAATCATGCACATCTCTCCATCTATGCTATTTCCAACATGATTCAAACCACCACACTTTTTGGGACTTTTTATACTTCACATAAGGATGAGCATTTTAAAAAGTAAATCAGATCACATTCCTCTTAGTTTATAGAAATTTAATAGCTTCCCACCAAAATTGAAATAAACAACAGATTTCTTACCTATACAGCCCTATGTCACCTTCTCCCCTCTTCTTTACTGACCTTGTATCCTCCATTTTCCTTCCCACCCACCAAGTTTCAATGCCCTTCTTTCTTATTTTAAAATACACCAAGTACATTTATGCTGTAAGGCCTTTCACTAGTTCCTCATCTGTCAGAGTCTTAGATATGTGACCTGTGCAGTCACACCTGGCCCAGGTATCAACAAGGTCCTCACACATGTGGTTTAATGCTCTACTGTTGCCTTATAAAATTTTTCAATAATTATATCTTTTAACTTGTATTTCATAAGTGAAAGCCAATGGCATAATGGGGCACATGGGTGAGTAGAAAAAGCACACATATATTTTCATCATTCATTGCCACTTCATTTGCATGCAGTATTTGCAATGCCCCATGAACCCAGAATTTTGATGGATCTACACTGTGTGGGAGTTCATCTTGACTTTGAATGAGTACAAGAGAGCACGTGATGGCTAGAACTGAGTGAGTAGGGGCACTTACAGTTCTGAGGGGCCATGCTTTCTGTTGAGAACAAGAACCAGTAAAAAAGAAGCAATGGCTTTCTAAGAAACATGAATGATCAATGAACCCTATCATAACCTTTCTTGGTCATGTAACTTCCCAGTATCAGCTAACCACCTACAGCAAAAATGAAGAAATAGAAATAAAAAATAGGGTAACCCATAGTTCATTTTGACTTAGTGTTTCCTTACTCATAAGTAAACTCAAGGCAAAGAGTGTTCCTATCAAGAAGTAAAATAAAAATAGTTGAGTCGATTTTGTACAATGTCTCTTGTAAGAATTAAATACGTATGTATGTACTAACTATGAAATCAACAATTATGTAATTTTGGTGATGTTGTCAATGAGTTAAATGCTGACTTTTTTGCTTTTAAAAATGGTACTACACAATATAAAGATGAATGGTAACATTCATCAAAAATTTGAAATTTTAATCTTTGCTTAGATAACATTAATAAAACATATAAATAATATTAAAATATGTCAAATAACAAAGACTATGGCAAGTCCAGAGAAAGACCACAAAGTAATAAAAAAGCTTCTTTTTGAGTTTCTTTAATGGTGCTTTCTCTGCTTTTAAAACAAGAGGTTCCACATTTTCTTTTTGCAAGAGGCCCTAAAAATTAGGAAGCCAGCTCTGCCTGCATCAAATGTTCTTCCCCTGTCTCCGCCTTCACAAAACTGACTCCGTTCTCTAATTCATGTGTCTGATCAAATTATCAGCTTTTTGAAGAAGCCACCCCTCATCCATCAACCTGAATCAGTCACCAAGTTCTCCCTAACAAACTGTCCTCAGTATTCTGCATACAGTTATGTATGAATGTTAGTACATTTCTTGCTGTCTGTCTGTCTCCTCCTTTGTGAAAACAGAACTTTGACTTTCATTTTCCTCCATAACCTTTGGAGTGAAGAACAGTGACTGACATTTATTAAGCATTCAATAAGTACTTGTGAAATGAGGAATAAATAGACATAATAATTGCTACATGATCCTATTTAAATTAACATTTTTTAAGTTACAGTGCAATTTTTTTTAATGGTGTTTTCACTGTTTTTCACTATTTATAAAATTTAGGCCCTGACTGGTGGACAGTGGATAAAGTGCCAGCCTGCAAACCCAAAGGTCGCTGGTTCAATTCCCAGCCCAGGCAACATAACCAGGTCACAAGCCAGGTCTCCAGCCAGGTCTGTAGCTGGAGGCAGATGAAAGGCAACCATACATTGAAGTCTCTCTCCCTCTCTGCCTTTCTCCCTTCCCATCTCTCTAAAAAGTAATAAATAAAACATAAAAAATATATAAGTGAAAAATATTAATTTTGAACCATGGAAAAAACATAGGTTAATTTGGAAGTTGGCAACATCCAATTTTCAGCATATTTTATTCAGTATGGTTATAAAATCAGGGTGTTGCAATAATATTTTTCTGTTCTTAGTCTATTACATACTTTACAAAAGTTTTCATTTCCGAATAATCTTTTGTTTAAATGCTCCCTACAAATAACCAGCTATAAGTTTCAGGTAAAAACTAATAGTGTCATGCTCTTGCTCTTATTTTAAATATTTTTATCATAAAACATGTAGATACGAAAAGCTGGTGGACTTCATCTTGTATGTAATGCTGCTGGGCAGGAAACAGTTGCCTGAATGGTTATGTTAAAAGGATAGCAATCCCTTGCCTTGGCTGATTCGTGACATCTCTATAGATGCAGAAGTGGGGAGGGGAATGTGAATGCCATGTATCTGCCAGCCTCAGCCTCCGATACTGGTTGTAAAGGACATGACACAAAGCTAAAAAGAAAAAGAAATCCCCTTTTCCAGTCTAGAATAAAGTATACATTTTTTATGCTACCAAGGCAATAATCTTGCCCTAGGCAATACTGAAAATAACTGCAAATGACAATTAAAAAATCAGAATTCTGCAGAACATGAAACTATGTCAGCCTGTGATATTTGTTAAGAAAGAGAACTTCTGTAGAGCCAAAAATACAGCTACACCTACTCATTGTAAATACTAAATATAATTTCAATTTTCATAAGATGGGTTATATACATTTTGGAGGGAGTTATTAAGTAGATATATTTGTGATATTTGGAATACAGAAGTAAATATGTACTCATATGTGCATATATTAAAAAATAATCTGATTACATTTCGTCTAAAAGATTAGAATGTAGTCTAGTAAAAGTAGTCACAAAATATTTCTGGCTGTCAGGACTTATAAGAAACTTGTTGCCATACGTAATTTTGCTGTCTATACCAATGATAGATAAAATGGCTTTTCATTTTTATTCATTACTTAGTACTCCTTGATACCTGTTTGGAAATGATTATGTAAGTTATGCATATTTCAGGTACTCCAAAAGGATATTTATGATAAAATAATATATTCTAAGAAAGTAAATAAAATATCATAGATAACTCTATAAAGTGACATTGTAAGGGAATACTACCAACAATTCTACATAAATAAATTGGACAATGAAGATGAAATAGACCAATTTTTCAAAAAGAGAAACATGTACAATGTATAAAATTCAACACCCATTCATGTTAACAACTCTCAGCAAACTAGGAATAGGAGAAAATTTTCCCTTAAAATTAGGAAAAAGACAAGGAAGGATTTCCTCTCTCACCACTCTTATTCAACATAGTATTGAAAGTTTTAATCAGTGTGAAAAAGAAATAAAAAGCATACAGATTAGAAAAGATCTATTCTATTTGCAGATGACAGGAAAGTCCCAAGGAATGAATCACAAAACAAACTCCTAAAACTAAGAAGCAAGTTAGGCAGGATCACAAGATAGTACAAAATTGACATATACAAATTAATTGTATTTTTATATAAAACAATGTATGCATGAACTCAAATTTTAAAATATATTACTATTTACGATTGCTTAAAAAGAATAAAATTCTTAGGTGTAAGAATTACACCTTAGGTGTAAGATTTCCTAAGAAGGAAATCTAAGATAATCTAAATATACAGAAGGACATATCATGTTCATGGATTGGAAAACAACATATTCAATTTGTCAAATCTCCTCAAACTGATATGTAGATTTAATAAAAGTTCTTTTAAAAGTCCCAGAAAAAAATTTCATACACATAGAAAATTCTAAAATTTATATAGAAAGTCAAAAAATCAAAATAGGTCAAGAGTTAATATCTAGCTACAATAATCAAGACTGTGGTAGCACAGAGGTAGACACAGGGATCAATGGAACAGAATAGGACCCAGAAATGAGCTCACACAAGTACAACCACAATTGGCAAAACAATGGCCTCCCACAAAGCTATCCAATCCACAGAACTGTAATTATGTTAAGTAAAATAGCAAGAAGAGGCTTTGTAGGTGTAACTAAATTAAGGATCTTGAAATGGGAAGATCATCCTGGCTTATTTAAGTGAGCACAGCAAAATTTTAGAAGTCTTTATTAGTGAAAGAGGGGGCAGAAAAGTTAAAATCATTAAGAGATCTGAGAGTGCTATATTGCTAGCTTTGAAATGAAAGAGGGCCATGAAGGCAGGTGACCTCTAGAAGCTAGAAGGAAGCAAAAAGTTTCCCTCATAGTTCCCCCAAAAGAATGCAGCCTTGACAATACTTCGCTTTAGCCCAATGAGATCCATTGCATATTTGAGAACTTCAGAATTGTAAGATGGTAATTTTGTGTTGTTTCAGCCACTAAATTGTGGTGATATTTTTACAGCAGCAGCAGAATATAATGGTAAATTAATTTTTTTTACGAAGATGCAAAAGTAATTCAATGGATATAAAAGAGTCTTTTCAATAAATCATGGTAGGCAAATTGGACATCTATATAAAAAAATTGAAACATAACCCCCAAAATCACAACTTATTCAATAGTTAACCCAAAATAAATAATAGATTTAAATGTAAAATGTAAAACCATAAAACTTAAAGGAGAAAATATAGGACAAAATTCTTGGGATATAGGAATTAGGGAAGATATCTTATTATGTGGCACCAAAAAGCATAATCCATAAAAGAAAAAAATCAGTAAATTATCCTTTAACAAAACTAAAAACTGAGCTCTCTGTGAAATACCCTTCTATCAGAGGATAAGAAGCTAACTACAGACTTGGAGAAAATATATCTTCAAGACAGCATCTAGATACCAATATAATTCCTCGGTAGATTAGATATTTCCTCTTTGCCTCCTATTTTCCAGATCCTCAAACCCAGCACCAACTCTCTTCTACCTAACAATATCCTGAACAAAGAGAAGTCTAGAAAAAGTATGTAAATGAATCTCTAAGAAATCATCCACTTCCAGATTTTTCTACTCAAAATACCATTTAGTAACTTTTAGCCTAGAATTTGGAAATAAATCCCCTTTCAATATATTTCTATCAATACGTATATAGTAGCTCTCACATGAAGGCTGCAAGAATAAAGCCAAAGCAAGCCTTTACCATAATTGAATTATTCGGCCTAATAAAGCAACTAGCAAAGAAACTCATTTATATCTTAGCTCCTATCGTTTTGTCTATATTCTCTTTACAATAAATTTGCTTAAAGAACATTGACCAAGTATCCACACTGTACCAGTAATGGAGCTTGTGGAATACAGAAATGAAATAATATAGTGTAGCTTTGGAGATGTTCAGAGTGTAGACCTGAAGCCAGTCCTCAAATGTATAAATACAACAGAGGGTGATACTCACTTTAATAGATATTTGCAAGCTGCTAAACACAGAGCAATGATTTATCAGATCATGTGAGCAATGTAACAATCTATTTAGAAAAGCACATCCTCTTTGACAAGAGAAAGACAGGGAACAATTATTGACCCTCTACCATATGTTCTGAATTATTCTGGGTGCTTTTCCTACTTCATCCCATTTAATCCCTGCAACATCCCTTGAAATGGGTTGCATCATGATCCCTTTTTTACCAAAAAGGAAACTGCAGGTCCCAGTGAGATGACCAAAGCTTTTTATCTAATCTAGAAAGTCTGTTCTGCACAACATCTAAACCTGAATCTATCTGACTTCAAAGTCCATACACTTTCCTCTCCACCTGGCTAATGTTTACAGGGGGATGATAACCTAGTATGTGCTATGCACAGATAGTTCTTTGCTTCCCCACCCCTGATTTACTGATAACACATGCAAACTGACTGCCCTTGCCTCTATGTTGGTTATTCAGGTTGATTCTTTTATAATGTAGTTGTAATTTCAATTTGGTCCCGGGAAAGGTGAGTGTAACTTCCACTTACTCCACCACCATCTTATATCCTTTGCTCTTGCCTCTAAGAAAAACAAATGTGCAAATACTTAGAAAATATGCTATTTTAAAATATGCTAAATAAAGATTAAGCAATAAAAAAAGACACTTCAACTATTCATTATTGTAAGATTTGGGAAATATCGAATTGTATTAAACCATGCTACTTCCCATCTTTATATATTTTATCCTATATGTGTAATTCCTAAAAATTAAGTGTGTAGTTGAAATAAGTAAATTGCATAGATATATATTCAATATACATATGCACATGATACTGTATTTGTGCAATGTGTTATATATGTAATAATCATGTATAAATGTTTATATAAATATATACACACATGCACAGAATTGAGAGATTGACACCATTCTCTCTTTGTTTTGCTGTCCTAGGCATACAGGAATATAACAATAAACTAGACAGACATGATCCCTTTCCTCATATATGCTATAAATAAGCTTATAGCCTGGAAAATCATAAAGAAATGAAATAATAAAAAATAAAAGAAAATGTATATGTATACACATGTAAATGAGTGAACAGAATAAGAACAAAGTATTTGAGAATGAAAAGGAAGCTTTCCCTTCTCTAATTTTTACAAATGTACTTACTTTGGTGATGGGTACTATAGTTGTTTGATCAATCCTGGTTAAAAAGTAAAACCCTCAACTCTGATTGTAAAACAAATACAATGACAGTTAATCAGAAAGGAAATCATACACCTGAATCTAAATAAGACAGTAATTTCTTTGAAAGCAACAAAAATTCAATATAGAAATGGGGATATCTTGGTCAAGGGATACAATATTTCAGCTACAAAATAATGAGTACAAAAATGTAAATATAAGCAACAATATACTATTACATAGTTGAAATTTGCTGAGTGCAGATCTTAAGTTTCCTAACCACAAAATATTAATTTTAATGTCATATGTATAAATATTTAAATATGTTGCTATTATGATTATTAAAATACAAATTTATTTGGAAGCAATACTAAATTAAGTCGATTTTCTACATTTTGCATTTACTCAATAAGTACAGCAAGTCTGTGCAATTTGTACAATTCTGTGAAATGTAAAGATGTTAAAAATTGATCTTTTTGAGTAATCGTTCTGTTTATGTCCATTCAGCATAAAGTTGTAAAGCCACAAGACACTAAGCTTGGAGCTGTGTTACAGATACCTTGCTGTTGAATTGCTTCTGCTACTGAATTTAAAAATTCACAGTAGGAAATATGAATTCTCAATGACCCCCCCCCCAATTTTTTTTTCTAATGACAGAAAAAGAGTTAAATAGACAATACCTTATTTACCTCTCTTTTTCATTTAAATCATTGTTTTCTGGAAAACATGTAATTCTAAAAAAACAATGCACAAGACAAGGAGAATGTGGTCTCTTATATAAAATTATTTGTTTATTCCCAGAATTTGTTTTCAGATTCCTCCCCCAAAGAGCTCATGCCCCAGAGGGATACTAATGAAGTAAAAGATCTGCCACACGAACTTCTTAGCGCAGATCTCTCTGCTATCTCCTTTCAGTTTATATTTCTACAAAATAATCCACCATAGATTGCCAAAATTTAGGAACTTGCTTTTAAAAACATCTATTTTTCTACAGAATCTGAGAAATTTGAAAGAAACTAAAACAAAACCCCTGAACCTTGACATAACTAGGGATGAAAATAGAAGCATGGGATTCTCCACTAAACCTGCCATTGTTCTCATGGTTCTCATTGTTGTCAGCAACTGCAAGGAAGACTTCAAGCACTGTGGCTCCTGAGCCTCCCAACCATTTGCTTTACTCCCCATCCCTGCCCTTTGCCTTAGGGTTTCATTGTATTCAGTGATAACTATCAAAGGCATTTTTGTACACCAACAATGAAATACCAGAGATAGAAACTAGAAAACAAATCCTATTTACCATAGCAACAAGAAAAAAAGAAATACCTAGGAGTGAACTTAATCAAGAAGGTAAAAGACCTGTACTCAGAAAACTACAGAGCACTGAAGAAGGAAATTAAGGAAGATACAAATAGAAGCATATACCATGTTCATTGATTAGAATAATTAACATTATTAAAATGTCCATACTACTCAAAGCAAGCTATAGATACAATGTGATCCCTATTAAAATACCAATGACATATTTCGCAGGTCTAGAAAAAATACTTCCAAAATTTATATGGAACCAAAATGACCCCAAATAGCCTCAGCAATCTTGAGAAAGCAAAATAAAGTAGGAGGAATCACAATACTGGACATCAAACTATACTACAAGGCTACTATAATCAAAACAGTCTGGTACTGGCATAAGAATAGACATATAGATCAATGAAAGAGAATAAAGAGCCCAGAAATAAATCCAGGACTCTATGGTCAAGTAATATTTGACAAAGTGGGAAGGAACATTAGATGGCATGAAAATAGCCTCTTCAACAAGTGATGTTGGGAGAACTGGACAGGGACATGCAAAAAATAAAAGTAGACCACCAACTTACACCATATACCAGAATAAACTCAAGATGGGAAAAGGACTTAAACATAAGCCATCATAAAAGTCCTAGAGGAAAATATAGGAAGTAAAATTTCAGATATCCTACACAGAAATATTTTTACCAATACTTCTCTAAGGCAAAGGAAATAAAGGAGCAAATAAACAATTGGGACTATATTAAGCTGTAAAGTTTCTGTTCAGCTAAAGAAAACATCAGCAAAATTAAGAGGGAATCAACTGTATGGGAAAACATATCTGCCAATGATACCTCAGATAAGGGTTTGATCTCCAAAATACATAAAGAACTTATGTGACTCAACATCAGGGACAGAGACAGCCCAATTAAAAAATGGGCAAAGGACCTGAACAGAGACTTCTCTGAAGAAGACATACATAGGGCCCAAAGGCATATGAAAGAATGCTCAACATCATTAGCCATCAGAGAGATGCGAATTAAAACCACAATAAGATACCACCTCACATCTGTCAGAATGGACATCATTAACGAATCAACAAACAACAAGTGCTGACGAGGATGTGGAAAAACGGGAACCCTGGTACACTGTTAGTAGGAATACAGACTGGTGCAGCCACTATGGAAAACAGTATGGAATTTCCTCAAAAAACTAAAAATGGAACTGCCTTTTGATCCAGCAATTACACTGCTAAAATTATACCTGAACAACCCTGAAACACCGATCCAAGAGAACCTATGCAACCCTCTGTTTATAGCAGTACTATTTATGATAGTCAAGTGCTAGAAACAGCCTAGGTGCCCATCAGTGAATGAATAGATCAAAACAAACTTTGGTACATTTACACAATGGAATACTACACAGCGGAAAGAAAGAAAGCGCTCCTACCTTTGGCAACAACATGGATGGAGCTGAAGAGTATTACGCTTAGTGAAATAAGTCAGGTGGTGGAAAGCAAATACCATGTGATCTCACCTAATATAGGAAACTAATGAACAAGACAAACAAACAAGCCAAATAGAACCAGAGGAATGGAAACAAGGAACAGATGGACAGTGACCAGAGGGGAGGGATGAAGGGGGAAAGAGGAGGAATAAAAAAAGAAAGGTTTAATCAAGGAACTAGTATAAATGACCCATGGACATGGACAACATGAAGGGATGAGATAGGAGGGGCAGGGAAAAGCAATGGGGGAGAATCAGGACAACTGTAATAGAACAACAATAAATCAATTTTTTAAAATCTCAATAGCAAGCCATTGCTTATTACCATCATCTATTTTCCTGCTTATTATAGACTCTCAACAGCTGTAGTGCTTTGAATGTGTTGATTCCTTTTATTTATTGAGTTTGTCATTTTTCTCTTTCTATCTTACCCAGTACTATCTACTTGCTGATGACTCCCAAATTTCTACTTTGGTCTCTAGGAGTGGCTGCTGTGGGAAAACATTCTTAAGATTATTTGATGCCCTTTTTATCCAGATGAGAAAGTCTATTAGGCACTGGCTAAGCAATACCCTTTGGCACAGAGTTGCCCAGCCACGTACACAATTTGATTTTTATCCATGGTCCATGGGCTTTATTTGATAGAGAAATTTTTTGTTTTAACCACCTGGGAGACAAGGAAGGAGAGTTAGTTGGTTTATCTTCCAACTCAGCAAGTTCTGGGTCTTTTCTGTTTCCTCTAAATTCTTCTTGTAAACTAACCCAGCTTATACCTCTCCTCTCCCCCTGTACCTTATCAAATACTACTTAGGGTGGTAGCCTGACACATTCAACATTCTGTCTATAGACCTCTTTTGCCAGATCTACAGGTTCAATAGGTATCTTCTCTATTTTTGAATTTACTGCAGGAGCCTCCTACAAGCTGGCCTCCAGTAGCAATCTTCTCACTACTGTGAATGAAAAAGGTCATGTGGGCAGTCACACCCCAGACATATAACTTTTTTAGTAAAATGTTTATCTGTGCTTTAACCAAGCTGTGTCCATTTGTGTGTGTATCTAGCTTAGCACACCTTTGAATTATACAGTAACTGCTCTCAAGAGAGCACATAATTTTAACTGCCTTGCCTTTTCCCAACTTTATGTAATCTTCCTTACAGTCCCTCCTTAATTTCAAGTTCATAAAGGAAACTGCAATATATTATTCTCTTGAGCATTGAGATCTTGCTTCTGGGCAATTATCACCAGTCTTGGCTCAAATAGACTCTTATACAAATTCTCTACAGGTTTTGATGTTTATTATGTTAATACTGCTCTTTCAGCTTCCTGTAATAGTCTTGTGGTCCACTCTCTAGCATTGACCCATCACTGGTTCAAAGCCAATGCCACATTTTTTAGGTCTATTTTATAGCAGCAATTTACCTCTAGGTACCAATTTTGGTCTCAGTTAAACATTTCTGCATTTGAAAAAATCACCCCCAAGACTTGTTGGCTTAAAATGATCATTTATTATTGCTCATACATCTTGGATCAACTAGAAGGTTCTCTGCTGGGCTCCCATGTGACTGAGGGGGGCTGGTAGCTTGCTTGGGGTTAGAGGCTGTAAGATGATCTCTCACATGTCTGGGAATTAGTGCTGGTGTCACCTAGGCTACTCCCTTCATGTGGTTTCTCATCATTCAGCAGGCTATCCAGGGTTTCCTTAGAGAGTGATGGGAGCCTTTCAAGAAGGTGAAGCCTGAAGCTGCAAGGCCTCTCAAGACCAAGGCCCCATGACTCATACATCTCTTCCACCACCTTCTGTTGGCCAAGCAAGCCACAAAGCCAACTCAGATTCAAGATGTGTACAGATATAAACTTTTTCTGATAGAAGGTGCTACAGAAAATTGTGACCATGTTTAACCCACTACACTGTATACTGGAAAGTATAAGCATTCACAAGTTTAAAAAAGCAGAATAATTTTAGGCAATGGAGCCCCTTTGACTTTGGGAAAGAATACAGCAGTGGTTGAATTTAAATTATCACTCTACCCCTTTCCTCTTAAGAGACTTTGAGCAAACAACTTCCCAGGATTGTTGACAAATAGAGATATATGTCTACTTCTTCAAATAAAATAATATGTAAAATATTCTCAATATACTAAGTAGCTAATATCATTATTGGAGCAATTATTAAGAGAATAAGAAGAAAAGTAATTCCCAACATGGAAGACCTTATTATAAAGGGGGAAATGAGCTATCCAGAAAGAAAAGAAAGAGTACATAGGACCCAGAATGACAAAGTGGACCAGGCAGGGCAGGCCACACCAAAGGGATAACAGATTAACTTTGTTGACAAGTAATTTTTTTGCCAATTGTTCTATATACTATCTCACTCCATGTTTCAGTTCACATTGTGATTATTGGTTTTCTCAAGCACACAGAGGTCGCACTTGGTTAAAGTGGGCTTACAATCTAGGTATGGATCTTTTTTTTTTTTTTTTTTTAAGAGGCAGTAACCATTATATTCTGCTGAGCTAGAGGTGAGTGGGGTCATCTGACAAGACAGTTGATGACAAGTCCAATTAGAATCAGTTATAAGAGAGGAGTGAAAGCTAACATTGAACTATAGGCTGGAGATTGCCTATCAAGATGAACTTTCATCTGAGACGGTAGCCCTCAGAGTTTCCTTGGTGGAGACTATTTATTCCCTCAATATTTCTTCCTTCAACAAATGATTATTGAGTGTTCACTGTGTACCTGGCATTTTATTAGGAGTCTGCATATAAAATTTTATAGTGTGATGGGAAGACTGATACAGACGTAGATGTGGGTTAAAGGTAAGGTTCTCACAGTTGTAAAGATACACATGTGAGAGATTCTGAGGGCTACAGAAGAGGTACTGATGGTCAAGATGAAAAAAGGCTTTAGGTAATTGGATATTTAATGAGGGAGGAAATGTAGTCAGGTAGAAACCTGAGACTTTTGAGCTTAGGATGACTGAGGTACTGTGTTGTTCCCAAAACAATAAGAAATATGGTTTGACTTTTATCTGGAAGCAGCCCAAGTGTCCATCAATAGATGAGTGGATAAAACAGCTATGGGCATTAATACAATGGAATACTACTTGACCATACAAAAGAAAAAAATCTTACCATTTGCAGCAGCATGGATGGAGCTGGAGAACATTATCCTAAGTGAGATAAGCCAGTCAGAGAAAAACAAATAACATATAATTTCACTCATATGTGGAATTTAATGAACAAGCTAAACTAACAGGGAAAATGGGGACAGACTCATAGATGGAGAGCAGATGACAGCTGGCAGGGACGAGTTAAAGGGAGTAGGGGTTGAGTTAAAAGGGGAAAGGACTCAGGATATGGACAACAGACTGGTGATTGCTGAGGGGAGAGGAGTATAAGGGAACTAAATGAGAAGTACGCCGATCATTTCCAAATTTGGATGCGCAGCTTAAGGGCTATCAGCCTATAACATACAGTTAAACAGGAGCCTTCTGAAGCTCTGACATAATCAATCACACAACTTCTTTGCCTAGTGAAAAGGAGGTCCAGGGAAGTTGGGGAGATTCAGGGAGTGGCTTAGTTCCTACTTTCAGGCAAAGCCAAAGTGCCATATTTATTCTAAATTATTTATAATTGTTTATTTATAATTATTTATAAATAATTCCATATTTATACTAAATTATTCCTGCTGTTGGCATTTACATTTTAAGTTGCCTGATTCTTATATACTTATGCTGTGGATGATAATAACAAACTGAAAAAAAGTTCCTGGATGTTTTCTGATTTAGGACCAAGTACTTTTATTAATATTTAACCAGAACTACTTGAATATTAACTATGAAAAACATAAAGCAAAATTTACAGTGGTTTTGTGTCTGCATTATGATACATATTTTCCTATGATATTATTTAATCCTCTCCTTAAGTCTTTTTTTAAATACTTTTTTAAAAGATTTTATTTATTACTTTCAGAAAGAGGGGAAGGAAGAGAGGCAGAGAGGAAGAAAGACTTCAATGTATGGTTGCCTTTCACCTGCCTCCAGCTAAGGAACTGGCTAGAGACCTGGCTTGCAACCTGGTTATGTGCCCTGGCTGGGAATCGAACCAGCGACCTTTGGGTTTGTAGGCCGTCCTTAAATCATTTAAGGTAGGCATTACTGGCACCACTCTATAAACAGGCAAACTAAAGTTAAGGGAAAATACAGGGTAGGCAGAAGTTTACACTTGGGAATACATAAAACATAGACTTTACCCTTGATTATTATTTATTAATTACTGTATTATTTTCATGCTAACAACTGTAAACCTACTTTTGCCTAATCTTATATTAACTTTCTGAAAGTCTCAGTTTGAGGGGAAAAAGTGCTTAAAAATAATATTAGTAAAATAATTTATATTTCTAGTACTTTTTATAAAATAGGTTTTTAATGTGTTTCAATATTTTTGTCTCATAGAACAAAATTTACCACATAACTTTGTAACACTTAACTTTGCTTTCCTGAAATGTCATTCTCCTATCAACATTGTTTTTTTTCCCTTGCCTCCTTCCTTCCTCTTTCTATATTCTTCGCTGACTTTTATAGTGGATTCAAAATTCCTTGACTTTCTTAAAAAAAAAAAAAAAAGACATATCTATTCTGCTTCACTGTAGAGCTTCATTCCTTCCACCATTGGACATTCCTGCTGGAGGGTTCACAGGGGTAGTATCAGTTCCCAAATGAGTCATCAAGTTCTCCGTGTCCTTGACACCTCAGATCACATGATCCATCTCCTTAAATACGCTCTTGTCTAATTACTTTCCTTGTCCCTTCACATTTCACTGCACCCATCTATTAAAAAGTAATCTTAGCCCTGGCTGGTGTGGCTCAGTTGATTGGCACTGGCCTGTGAACCCAAAGGTCGCTGGTTCAATTACCCAGCCAGAGCACATAACCAGGTTGCAAGCCAGGTCTCCAGCCAGGTCCTTCGCTGGAGGCAGGTGGAAGGCAACCATACATTAATGCTTCTCCCTTTCTTCCTCCCTCCCACCCTTTTCTCTGAAAATAATGAATAAAATCTTTTTTTAATAAAAGTAATCTTAGGTATATCAATCCAACAGCTCACTTTCTTTGTTTCTAAACAACAGCTGTTTCTGAATCTCACTGGAGAGAATTGTACAATCCTGCAGAATGGTTCCCTGCACATTCATTCTTCAATGGAAGACAGTATTTAAAGCACCTCAGAAAGTCCCTTATGTGTCCTCATTTACTTCTCCCATTCCAGCATCTGTTTTCCATTTATTATTTAAATCTTCTATCCTTTAACTTTCACGATCATTTTCAGCAAATAATCTGAATACTTCATGAAGAAAACAGCAATACTCTACAATATCTACTTCCTCATTTATCTGTCCACTTATGTCATCACCCATTTTTTTTTTTAAGATTTTATTTATTTTTTTTCAGAGAGGAGGGCAGGGAGGGAGGAAGAAAAGGGAGAGAAGCATCAATGTATGGTTGCCTTTCATCTGCCTCCAGCTAAGGAACTGGCTGGAGACTTGGCTTGCAACCTGGTTATGTGCCTTGACTGGGGAATTGAACCAGCGACCTTTGGGTTTGCAGTCATCACACATTCTTTAGATGACTTTCTTCATGTATTATCAGATGCAGTTCTCCCCTATTGATCACTAATCCCTCAACTGTGCAATGGCTAGCACTTCCATCTTCATAACTCATATCTCTAGATAGTGCAGATATAAAAGACATCTCAGTTTTTTTAAACATTTTAATCTTAATTATATTTCCATTTTATCAAATACTTTTAAATATTTTACTTAAAAGTTGTTGATAATGATTTACATCTCAGGGCTTTGTTGGTATATAATTATTAAGGCAAATCAAAACCATTGAGTAATTAGCATGAACCTAGAGAAAATTCAGTATTAACTCTAGAGGCAACTGGCTCAATTCAGAGGAGGACTGATGGAGAGATGAAGATGTCTCCATTAGCCAGGGAGTTTCAAAGGAAGCTGGAGATTAAAGATCTCAACCTCGACCCACACTTTTATAAATCTTCTCAACCCAGATCTGCAGGTCTCACTCCTTTCCACCAGTCTCCCTGCTTTAGAATGGGGGATTTGGGGAGACTGAGCACGTAATTGGGCTGCAACCCTGCAGTCTACACACCCCCACTTCCAGATATGCAGGTTGAGGAGAGGAGGAAAGCCTTCAATACTGCCCTGGGGCTTTCCAATCTATGTTCTTAATCGTTATTATTATTATTTTTTTAATGTCCTCTGAAGCCCAAAGAGAAAAACTGGTAGCTCCACAATTTTGATCATTTCTTTTGTTTATAAAACAACTAAATTCTTCAGCTAATCCATCCATCTGTCTTTCCTCTCACTTGTACTTACTTTATCGTATGCTATCAAGAATGACAATGTGACCAAGGGAGATTCTAGTTTAAGCCATGGATTACTCATGTCTCTTTTGTCCTGGCATGGATGTTATTTCTTAGCTCCTTTAAATATAAAGAATCCAGTTTCAGATAACCACATTAATGATGCATTTCTTAGGTTCCCTCACATTACAAATTATTATTATCACTCAGGTTTCCAATAGGAAACAGTTGGCACACCCGTGTTAAAACAACTCAACAAGTGTTTATTTACTAAAGGAATATTCCGCAAAGATGTTGCAGGATATAATGAAACCAGAGGACAGAACAGGATCCTAGGATTCACGAGAACTATTATCATCCCTTTGCAGATGAGAGAAAGGAGCAGTTATCAAAATCTGAAAAGAGCATATTGAGAAGGGAAGCTAACTTGGAGGTTCCTGCAATCAAGGGACACAAATTTCCTGGAGTAACCTTAAAGGAAAGGAAGCAGGAGAATAATTATCCTAACCTCACTCTTGACTACTCCTCATTGGCCAAACCCAACTGGACACTAAAAAATAAGGAAGACCACCAGTATAGTCCATTTGAGTTGGCCATCTGAGATAGCCAAAAAGAGGAAATGAAGACAGAAAATGTAGAAGAAACTGACAGAGGTCTGGCTCACTTCTCTTATGAACATTATTTCATGTTTCTATTTTAGCTCTTGTAGTAACTAAAATCATTGTTGGCTTCCATGAAATTTTATCTGCAGCCCTTTCAATAGTTATGTAAGCCTCAAAGTCTTTATATTAATTTTTCTTTTTACTAAATATACCTTGAGTGGCTTCTACTTTCCCAACCAAGCCTGACTAATCCAAGAATATCACTTCCCTTAAAAGGGGCTCTATAGCCCTGGCTGGTAGCACAGTGAATAAGGCACCAGCCTGCGAATCCTAAGGTCGCTGGTTCAATTCCCCAACCAGGACACATAACCAGGTTGCAAGCCAGGTCTCCAGCCAGGTCTGTAGCTGGAGGTAGGTGAAAGGCAACCACACAAGGATGTTTCTCTCCCTTTCTTCCTCCCTCCCTGCCATTCTCTCTGAAAATAATAAATAAAATCTTTAAAAAACGGGTGCTCTATAGCCAAAAAACAAGTGATCAGAAACAAAATTCCAACACTTCTTTCTCTAATTCTTCTGGTCAGAAAGATGATATGTATGAGCTTAATAGAACATTTTATTTCCTTTGTTTCCTCAGAGACCTCTGATATTGAACGAAAGTTCATGAGAAATCTAACCCTGGCTGGTGGAACAGTAGATAAGGCACCAGCCTTCAAACCCAAAGGTTGCTGGTTCAATTCCTCAGCCAGGGCACATAACCAGGTTGCAAGCCAAGTCTCCAACCAGGTCCGTGGTTGGAGGCAGGCAAAAGGCAACCATACATTGATTTCTCTCTCCCTCTCTGCCTCTCTCCCCCTCTTTGAAAAATCATAAATAAAATCTTTTTTAAATAAATAAATAAAGTTCATGAGAAATCTGAAATAATATATGTAGTCACATTAAGAACATTGCATTTCAAGATCAATATATTTAAATGTTTGCATACAATATTAAGGTAGATAGATACAATAGAGGTTTGTTAAGACAAACTTCCTACAAAGGAGTGTTACTTTTTTGATCTTCCTGTCTCTGGGTACCAAAATTTAGACTATATCAAGTATACAGAAAACAACCAGAAAGGATCTTCAAGACTTGGAGATGCTTATTAATTGAAGACAAAAGAGAAGTAAGGGCTGAAAGTAAATAAACACACTTTAGAATAAGAACCATTTGTAATTCATTCTGAAGTTAATTTTTTCATAAACCTAGACAAAAAAAGACAGAACAGATCTCATATTATTTTTGTAGAAAAATTGTGAAGATCTTTAATCCTGTCTCAAGTTCAGTGCATGCTGTTTTCTTCCTAAATCTGATGACATTCTTGTTTGTCACACATTTCCCTTCTTGGTTCATATTTCGATGTTGTAAAGATTTTTGCTTTCAGGTACTTCCAAATTTATTTTAACTACAGCTTTAAGCAATGAGTAACTAGGGGCAAATGAGAGCAGCTGCAAACACTTGAGTACTTACAGTCTTACCACTGCATTAGACACTCCACATGTACCATACTTAACTCTCACAGCTATATGAGTTAATCATCTTATTATTTCCAATTTATAAGTGAGGAAATAAAGACTTAAGGTTCCTGCCTAGAGCTACAAGCTGAAACAAAAATGCAAATCTGATTGACTTTAAATTCATTGTTATTAACCCTTATATTGTGCCCCTTCTTCCAAGCAAACCTGCCACCAATGGTGGGAAATGTTTTCCCTCTTAAGTTTCTATGACAGCATTGTGCATTTGCCTGTCTCTCGCCATTGTGAATTGGTAATTCTATTTACTATGTCTTTTCTACTATATTATTCTGACTGCAGTACAGTGAGGAAAGGGATTATATTCCACCAATTTTGTCAGGAAGAAAAACTCACTGACTCTGGTAAAAGTTGAGGATACACTGCTAATTCCTATGGAGCACTAGGAAATTCCCTAGAAAGAGAACTATTTCAAGTTCTCTTTAGTGGGGATCATGAATTGAGTATTTTACCAACCAGCATGTTTAACACTTAGCATAACCTAGAGCCACATCCTATTTGCACAGGCCCTATGAATTCTCAGTTAGCAATAACAATTATTACTAGCTTTCTAACTATTTATAGGACTTTCTTAAAGTCCTAAAAAAAAAAAAAAAGAAAGAAAGAAAGAAAGAAAGAAAGAAAGAAAGAAAGAAAGGAAACTACCAGGTTTTTAAAATTCTTAATAGAAAAACAATACAACCACAAATTAGAGCCACAAGGTAAAATATAGATGAAATGGAAAGCATTCTTTTGTCACACACCTCCCTTTCAAATGCCACTTGGCCATGGAAGTTATATCACTGGGACAAACAAAATCTCAAATACTGTATCTTTGATCAATTTGAAGTCTCTTACTTTTGTTAAAACAGGGAATAAAAAAATTTCTAATCAATAAACAAAACAGCAACATAAAACCCTGGTAAAGCTCTATGGACACAATTATTAATTTTTATGTTACCAGTAAAGATAGTTGAGGGATGGCTAGGAAGAAACAAAAGCAGAGAGAGAGAGAGAGAGAGAGAGAGAGAGAGAGAGAGAGAGAGAGAGAGAGAGAGAAAGAGAGATGGCTAGATACTGATACCAAACCACCAAAGTGAATGATGAAGTCTTTGGTCTTTGGTGCTTTTACTGAACTTCTGTCCTATAGTAGTCTCTCTCAATATATTCTTTTTCTTTCTTGTTTTTTAAAAGATTTAAAAATTTTTTATTTATTTATTTTAGAGAGAGAGGAAGAGAGGGAGAGAAACATCGATGTGTGGTTGCCTCTCACACACCCCCAACTAGGGATCTGGCCCACAACCCAGGCATGTGCCCTTACTGGGAATCCAATAGGTGACCCTTTGGTTCGCAGGCTGACACTCAGTCCACTGAGTCACACCAGCCAAGGTTCTCAATATTTTTTAAAAGAAAGGTTACTAGGAATTCACCCATCACTCTAATTCATATCTCCCTTTCCCTATTTCTCTCCACTTCAAGAAATAAAAGGGAAGCACAGTTCTGTCCAGCACCATGTGGTAGACTTTGGGGGTCACAAGAGCTAGATAGATGCTACACTAGCTGATGGGAAGAGATGATCACATAGCTTCTTCTAGGTTTAACAACTATAAGCAAGGAACAAGGTCAGATGGCAGCTGTGTTTTAAGTTATAGGTGTACAACGTCATGAATTACACCCCTTATGACAAATAATAAAATTAAATCAGAATTTAGAAATAATACTTACTTAAAAAGAAAAATGGAAAAAATGCTTCAAAATGGAGCGTGCTGCTGTATTAAGGATATCTAATATGTAGTCAAAGTATCAGAAAGTAGGCATTTTTACCAAAGGGCAATGTCACTAGGGCATATGGTTTGCAATTATTAACAGAAAATATGTTAATATAAAGGTGCTTATGAAAACCAGTGACAAGAGGAAGCATTGGCAAGGGCACAGAGCAATGAGCAGGTGCTTTGGGCCTAAGGCTTGAGAAAGGACACTGTCCCCAGGTCTCAGGTGGGTGTGTGGCCAATGTTCTTGGCTCCAAGGAGGAAGAATACAAGTGGCAGGATTTGAGCACAGGGCACCGCTTGAGCCTCCAAACTAGTCTCTACTTTTCACTCCCAAACAGATATGCTTTCCAGACTTCAAGGCTTCCTCTGGAAGACTGGTTTTCTGAATATAGCAGTGAGTCAGGAAACCTAAAGAACAGTGCCTATGGTGGAGAAAATCCAATATGACCAGCAACTATTTTTCAAAGGGTCGTGGCTACCACTTTCAGGTCATTTGGATGCATGTCACCTATCTAGTACTGCTTTAGCATTTCTCTGGCCCACATCTTCAAAGCTTTCATTTGCATCTGCACTAGCTTGTTCCAGCAAAGCCAGCAGAACCACTTTTGCACCAGGATGCTCATCAAGGAAGCAGATGATACCATATACTCACCCACAGATCACCAGCCCTATCTCCTTGAAGGTGCAGTGCTTGGCCACTAGATCCAAACAGTAATAGGTGAGGTGGCAAGGATCCCCACCTCTTGCCCTGTCCCATCACTGCCACTTGCTTCCAGAGTTGCCATTAGGCTGGAGATATCCCTTCTCCACCAATATCCTGGTTTCTGTGGCTCTAGATTAAGACTTAAATGACTCAAAGGCTCCCACCTTAACTTAATCATTTCTAGAAACAGTTCCCATCCACACTTGGTTTTCTAGGAAGGGAAACTCTCACATTTATCTTTTGTTTTCCCCTCATTCACCACAGAGTGTAGTTAAGGACTCAAATAAAAATAAAGGAACTTCAGATATGAACACATGCTCTATTTTAGCACCTACAAATGTTTTCTACAGATTGCTCCTTTGATCCAAAGATTTTAAAGTGTTTATAAAAGGTAACTAACTAAGCTTTGCTATAATCCTATATTCTTACCAGCTGCACTAAATCACCCTCTTAGGTTTTGAATTCAAGAAGAGCTTTTAATTCCACCGAAAACCAAGGAAAACTTGGCTGTACTATGATGCCACGTGTGGACAGAGGTGAAAAAGAAACATACCCAGAAGTGTATGTGTCAGTGATGATCTGAAACTTTCCAAAGATTAAGAGACAGGGATTCCTTTCTAGCTTGGGGAAGGTCAAAGAGTGCCACTGTACCCTGTGCCCCTTTTGTCTTTATTTAACAAGTTTAAAAAGATGTTTCCCAGAGAAGGGGTTTGACCAAGATCTGTAGTAACTCACCCAAACTTCTCTGCAGGTATCAGAGAATGATGAAGAGTTCAGATTCAGGTTGAAATCACTCTGCTTAGACAAATTGGTCAAGTTCTTAGTTGGAGTTTCATGCATTCAGTCTCAGTAGAGAAATTTAGAGCATTGTCTGTGGAGAAGACTGCTGCTCCGGGTGCTGGTGCAGTTGTAGATCTAGATGGGAAGGACTGACTTGGAGGTGGGCTGCTTCCCGGCGCAGGTAGGGAGAATGTAACAGAGACTTGATTCTTGTGCACATTTCTCAGGTTTTTTATCTGATCCCATTGCAAATTCAACCATTGGTACAACATTTTTAAACACAATGGCCTTCATTTCACACACTTACAAAACAGCTAGTGCAGAAACTAAATAAATTATGGACATGACAATAAGTTTTGCTCTCAGAGAATTGCTACCTATTTACTCATGCTCTCTTCCAAAGTAATCTAAATTGAAACATTCTCAGTGACGTATAAATTATAATGGCATTGAGCAAACATTCTCAGTAACCATAAATTATAAGTGGTATTGAGCAACTTTATGGCTTATTGGTCATTCTCCGGGTAATATTTCTGATCATTTGAAATACCCACACGAAATGAGTTTTTAAAGTGGAAAATAGTAGTGGACATTAAGGTAATGAGTTCAAAAATAAGAAGCCAGATTTATAAGTCAAAAAGAGTAATTTCCAACTTGTTTAAGCCTCCATAGTTAATGTAAGAGTGTTTTTGAAGAAATTACCACAATATCAAAAGTTACTAATCAACTATGAAAATACTTGTTCCCAAGGGTGATTAAAATCTCATAGAAGTGCTTAATTCATATATGTAACTGGTGGATTTAAGCTAATTGGAAGTAGAAGATTTAAAAAATTAAATTGGGATAGTTCAGAAGACCTAGCTAATAAAAAAAGCTTTGTTAAAAATAGAAATGTCAAATAAAAAAGTATTATTTGAAAAATTAACCTGTAAGAAAGTCATTATTTAGTCATGATATTTTTTGAGGAAATACCAGAGTTAGAGGAATAGTGAGTAACTTTTGCTAATTAGTACTATGAAAAAGCTAAATGAACAACTAAATTCTCTTATATTTAATTATATGTTTGGTACTTTCACTTGAATATGGATTTAAATTCTGAGAATTCACAATATGGTAAAATAATTTATGTACTAGTGTTTCAGAGCTCCTGATAATTCATATCTATTTGGATGAAGTTTGTTTTTATACTGCTTATATAAAGAGAGTTTTACTAAACAAATTAAAATGATAAATGAGATTATAGGGGAATGTGCAACATCCTAAATGTGTTGTCTTTAAGTACTTTATAATTATATTTACCTACAAATAATTTATCACATGCTCAGACTTGTAAATGCATTATCTCATGTAATTCTCAGAATCTAGGAGTAGTACCCAATTAATAGTGTCCCCATTTCATGTGAAGTACAGCATAGGGAATACAGTGAATAATATTAGAATAGCTATATATGGTATCAGATGGGTATGAGATTTATCCAGATGATCACTTACTAAGTTATATGATGTCCAATTGCTGGGGTGTGTACCTGAAACTAGTATTGTACATCAACTATACTCGAACAATAAAAATGATTAATAACACGCCTGTTTCATACATTAAGAAACTGAGGTGCAGAATGACAAATTTTTCTCAGGCAATTGAGTCAGCAGACAATGAAGTTTTAATTTAGAACATTAGACTCGAATCCCCTAACTTGCTCCCTGGTGAACTCAGGAAAACAGACCCTGGTGGCATGCGAATGTGGGTGAAAGAGTAGACTAGAAATAGGGAATCTGTTGCTATCCTCTTTACCATGGGTACTTAGAGCACCTGCCCAGCCTGCTTTCAGTGTGAAGAGGAGGTCGTTCCAATGAAACCATGGATTCATTTATTGTACACCCACTCTGTTCCATACATGGCTCTCAAAGTTTGAAATCCATCAATGAACAAAACAGGGAAAGATAGATCTAGCATGGGGGATAAACAATAAACTATTATAAAAAGAAAGAACTTTTACGTATCAGTTTAGAAGCTGGCAATTGTCAGGGGAAAATGGAATGGTGAAGGGGATAAAGCAGAATGTGTCATAGAGTGGGCTTTATTTTCAATACGGTGATAAGGTTAGGATATTTTAAGCTTCCATTTGACAAAACGCTTTAAAGGAAGTAGAAAGTTATCATACAGAGCTATCTGGTAAGAGAAACGCCAGCTCGAGGGCACTGCTGTTAGATCTTGCCTGCCAGTTCGAGAAACACCAAGGCAGCAAGTGTGACGTGGGCGGAGGGAGAGTCGTAAGAAGCAATGCCAGTGATGCTAAACTGGCAGGTCTCCTAGTAGGCGGAGGTGTGAATATTGGTTTCTTCTCTAGGCAAACGGAGGAGACATTGCAGAATTGTGAGCACAGAGGTGACCTGATTTTTACAGCTTGCTGTGAATGCTGGATTTCAAAGAGATGATAGTGAGCAAGGCAAGCAGCAAAAGAGTTGCAAAAATGCAGGTGAGAAGTGATGGTGATGGTGGCTGGGACCATGGCGGGTAGCAGTGGCAAGAATAAGAAAGAAGTGGCCAGACTGCATTAATTTTGAAGGTAAAGTCAAAGGATTTCATACTAATTGGATTGAGATCATGGGAGAGAAAAATAAGCCCAAAGGGAAGGAAATAAAACATGCCGCCTTAGAAAGGAAGAAAATTCTGACACATGCTGCAACATAGGTGAACCTTATGCTAAGTGAAAGTAGCCAATAACAGAAAGACAAGAACTTTATAATGATGCCAATCACCTGAGACACATACAGTAGTCAAATCCACAGAGCCAGACACACGGGCGGTGGTTGCCATGGCTCAGGAGCAAACGGAAATGGTGCCTCAGATACAGACTATGGGTTTTGCAAGATGAAAAGAATCCAGGAGATAATTTCACAATAGGGTGAATGAACTTAACACTACTCATCTGTTCACTTAAAAGTGGTTAAGATTATAGATTTTATGATATGTGTATTTTCCCACAATTGAAAATTTTAAAACAATAATTTAAAGAACCAAACTTTAAGTCAAAGATGACTCCAAGTATTTTGACCTGAGCAAATGATCAAGTTGCCCAGTTTAGGTAAAACCTAACCCAGATATCAGTTTCCACCCCTCGGAGAAATCCTCTGAAAACCTGACCACAGTTCTCTACAGTCCAAGGAGTGCTGCTTCTCCACTGAGGTCATAGCTTTGCTACTTATAGTGAAAGTCTCCTCCAAAAATGTTTAACATATGTTTCTTCTGGGGGTTCCTCCTCAGTGCTAATTATCTTCTATAGGCAAACAGTGAGTCAATATACGCTCCTATCAACCACACCAGTTTAATATCAGCATAATCATCCAACACTTAGTTCTGACAAATCCATAACAGCAGCCACTGTGCTCTGTAGCTTCTGACTGCTTATTAACACCATGGACCATTAGCTTATATGCTAAATAATTGCTCTTAATGTCCCTTTTTTTTTCATGCTGCATCTCAACTTCTGCCCCTTGGAGTGACTCTCAACAACTTTTATGAGAAAAATCCCCTTAACATGATCACTTCCAACAACCAAATATTTTGTCAAGTAGCTAGCCTTTTGGTATGGCTATCTACCTTCTTCTCCACTTTTTTCCCCCCACTTGGAGCATGTGGTCTTGATTTCACACAGGAATCCCATGGCTGCTTTCCTTTCCTGTGTGAATCATCATGGCTTGAGCTACATGTGCATGTATAAACTCTCGGGTCATTTCTCTGGAGGAAACTATTTCTATTTATCTGGGACCATCTTCTTTGACTAAAAGGGTATGGGATGGGGGGAGAGTGGAGGTGTTATTCTGACCCAAGGTAATCCAATATGACCTGTCAATAAAGACCTTTATTTTAATTAGTCACATTAATGGGGCTTTTACCTCCAGTGTTTCTTTAAGAGATTTTCAAAAATTCCTTAGAACAATGTCAATTAAAGTGACAGTTGAATTCTCTGTTGGATTGACTCATACACCCTGGATGCCTGCCTTTTTCTAGTTTGACTTCTTATATTGTTGCAGAGTCTAAGAAACCAAGAATCCATATTTTCCAGTTCTATGGAATTAGCATTCTTAAAGCAAATTATGTTCCATAGATTATATGTAATCAACTAAGATTTAGAAGGTAGAAATTCAAATGAAGCAATCTTTTTTGTCTCTTTTGATGGTTTTTTAATATAAAAAGTTTCAATGGAGGCAATCTTTTTTTTTCCTATTTTGACTTCCTGACTTCTGAATCATAGCTATGAATACATTTTGAACTCAATAGTGAGGGACTGACTGCACAAATTGCAGAAAAGTTCCCATGGACTATCATTTGAGATATTTTTGATAATCATCATAATAGCCTATTGTTCCAGCTATGCCCATAACCCTCTAATAATTTGTAAGCATTGAACTGGCTGGATTAAACTCCTGCTTTCCTAAAATGAAGCCATTTCTATTTTCTCAGCTGAACCCTGAGCAACACGTGTGCAAAGAGGTGTGTTTGAGGTTGTTCAATGCATTGTTGTTAGTAATAGCAAAAAGCTATCAGTAAGCCAAGAGTGGTTAAGTAGATATTATTGCAGCTGCACAGAAATGTAGGGATTTTTAGATATAAATAAGACAACTTCCAAGTTATAGGGTTTGTCCTGAAAAGTCCACCCATTGTTAATATGAGAATAGTTTATATAACATTGATGTAACTTGGCAGCAAGGAGAGTGGACTGGAATGTGCATGTGTGAACAATGATGACTTCACTGTACTAGTCAGTGAGGGTGGTAGGTGCCTCTGAGTGAGCATGTGTACTGTGTGGCCATCAAATTCAAAATGACTAAGTAAAGCAACAAATCTCTATCAAAGTTTGAATTAAGCTTGACCATTCCTCCACAGAAACTATTCAGGTGATTCAGGAAGCTGCAGCTATGGGCAACTGGTGATTGGCAGCCTCATCACAACAATGTGCCCACTCATGTGTCACATCTCATGCAGAATTTTTTGGTGAAACATCAAATCACCCAGGTGAGTCAGCCCTGCTATAGCCCAGATTTGGTGCCTTGTGTCTTCAGACTTTTCCCAAAACTAAAATCACCTTTGAAATGGAAGAGGTTTTAGACCATCAGTGAGATTTAGGAAAATACCATGGGGCAACTATTGGTGAGTGGAGAACTGTGTGAGGTCACAAAGTGCCTACTTTGAAGGGGACTGAGGCATCATGTTCCTATGTACAATGTTTCTTGCATTGTGTTCAATAAATGTCTATTTTTCATGTTACATGGCTGGATACCTTCTGTACAGGCCTCACAGAGTTTAAGTGAAACAAATGAGGTATAGTGCAGGTATTTGTAGTACGCTACCATTTTTGAATGTGGAGAAAGAAAAAATACAGATGTGGAAAAAAACGTTTAAGTATGTGAGAAACTATGTTATTTCTTTTTTGGGGAAAAAACCTAAATGACTAAACAAAATAGATACAGAATTTTTACTATGGTTTTCTTTGTAGCTTCTGACTTTTGAATCATATTATTATAATTAAATGTATGACATCCAAATCCATCCTTTCTCTTGTGAATATCTTTTCTCCAATATTTTCTGCTTACTTCATGTCTTTTACGGCCATTCCTTTTCCATCTCTATCGTCTAGTTTTGAGTAATTTTTCAGACCAATATTTAGGAAGGATTTGAGAAGCATTGCCTCAATAGAGTAACAAAAACCAAATTTCTACTTCATGGGTCTTAGTGGAAAGGTCTGAGAAAGAGAAGGTGAGTGTTTTATGAAAGCTGCCCCACTGAATTTAATTGTAATGCAGGACATTCTAGGAAAAAATACTGGGTGATCACTGTGTCATTGCATGAAAAACTGGGCCTTGTCTGGGAACTTAAAAACTATAGTTAATTCTGTTTCCATTTCTTATTTTGTGAACAAGTGAATTGACCCACCATGGCTGCTCTTACTTTCCCTACAGAGATATCACTGTGTTCTTTTTATTTCACAATTGTATTTAATGAGCTGAGTTTTAACAAATAGATAATGTGATATGTAATAGCATAAAAGTTTTAAACTTAAAAAACAAAATGAAGTAACAGTTTAATGTTTCATATAAATTTTGGGGCCTCCCAATAGTGATCCATGCCTTTAAGGATAGAAATTGATAGAGCCACAAGCTAATTCAGAAAGCATTCTAATTATACACAGTTGAAACCAGGTAAGACCATATAGAGTAGTGGAATCAATGGTGACTGCAGCTAGGTAAACCACTTAGACAATGTCATTGGCATACAGTAAATACATCATGTGTGTGGGTTTAATAAGCGTAATCAATTTAAGGGGCCATTAGCCTTACTCTCCTAATTTTTATACCATCATGCTGGTAACAAAAACAATGATAATTTAGCTAATTATTATATGGTAGACACAGCTCCATTTTACTTATTTTACCATCCCAATACCTATGCAATACATATCACCTGTACACATAGGGAAACTAAAACTTAAATGTGCTAAATTAATTTCCTACATTACAAAGCCAGCTAGTCGGTGGCTGCCCAGGCTTTGCTGAATGGCCAAGTTTGAGATCTTAATGTCCATCTTACACTATTGGTGTCCGCATAGCCATTACATTTGTTGTGCTTTTACTTGCATGACTTAGTCCCTTTGGTAGAGTGAGTATGTTATAGTGGATCCAGGAATGCCCTTTTATCCTTCAGGCCATCCTATAGGGAACCAATGGATAGAGTCCATCTCTATGAGATGTTTTTCTGAGAGTGAAAATACTTACACCCCCTACTCCTTGGCAGGTAAAAAGCCAAGTTATGTAAAACTTCACCATAAGTATACTATTTTTATATCTGAGATTTTGATCATAAATCATATCCATCTGGAAGAACAAAAGGACTGTACAGATTAGAGGCACTGTTTGCTACCCCTTTGGCGAGGCAGCATGCTGAGCCATTTGCAAGAACAGCACTTCTCCTGGGTGTGTGTCTGAGAATGAGAGATACAATCCAGGGCCAGTATTCTTGGCAAGAATGGATCAAGTGGAAAGTTTCTGGGCTTCTGGATATTTTGCCATTCCAACTGAGATAGGCTTCAAGGGTGATGTAAGTCTTCACCTACTTAAAATACAGTTTACATATAGGATGCTTTCACTGCCTTTTAAGATTCTGGAAACTCCCACATATAACAACTGTAAAACTTGGCTAAAAGAGTTGTCCGCCCCCTTCCTTATCCCCCATACGCTGCGAACAGAGCTCTCTGAAATCAACTGTATGAAAGTTTGCCTTGACTGGTACTTATTGTTTTATTACTAACTAACTCAGGAGTCATCAGGAAATGTAGGCACTTCCATCAGAAGCACTTGCTAGAAAGTAAAGCAGAGCCTTGAGTGAAATGGTATCTCAAAAGGCAGCAACCCTCTGACTGGCACCTTGCTTCCTCACTGTTTTGCAGAATTGCATGTTGGGAAAAGCAACAGGGGGTTCTGCCAACAGGCTTCAAGTCCTAGACTTTTGCTTGATTCCATGGATGAATGTTTCTGGGGCAGAAGCTTCTGTGTTTCAGGTCCCTTAATATTAAATTGACACATCAAATTCTTGCTTACTTCCTTTGGGGGGTTGTTCTATAATCAGCATAAAATATGCTAAGAAAAAGAAATAGACATCAGATTTGTTTCAGGGCCCCATCCCTAGATACCAAAATCTTTGCGTACACAAGTCCTTCATTTAAAATGACGTAGTATTTGCATATAACCTATACACATCTTCCCATGCACTTTAAATCATCTCTAGATTATTTATAACACCTAATACAGTTGGAATTCTATGCAAATAGGTGTCATGCTATATTGTTTAAAGAATATCATTGAAAAGAGTATGTACATATTTTGTATAGAACAAACATGGTAGGTCTAAGCACATAGTATCCATCAACAACAATGTAAAATTTTTTTCACATTTTTTATTTTTAAATTTATTTATTTATTAAAGATGTTATTTATTATTTTTCAGAGAGAGGGGGAGTGAGAGAGACATCAATGTATGGTTGCCTTTCACCTGCCTCCAGCTACAGACCTGGCTGGAGACCTGGCTGGAGACCTGGCTTGCAACCTGGTTATGTGCCCTGGCTGGGAATCGAATCAGCGACCTTTGGGTTTGCAGGCTGGTGCCTTACCCACTGTGCCACCAGCCAGGGCCCACATATTTCTTATCACAGTTGGTTGAATCCTTGAACATGGAACCCACAGATACAGAAAACTGACTGCACTAATTATTCTTTCTCTCAGAACTTGAATAAGCAGAGTCATGTGCCCTTGTACACAAGGAAAGAAAATATTCCTTTCACAGGATTCCATCTCTCCCTAAACTTAAAAAAGAGTTAATGTGCCCTAATTTCTTTCCACTAATTTTTTTGGGGGTAGCACATATCAGTTCTATAAAATGTTGCAAGAAGCAGCACCTAGAATGATAGAAGATGGGGAATAGGCAGCTGTGGTCACTCTGTGTGGAGCCAAAGTGATCTTCTCAATGTCAATTACACAGCTGTGATAAGCAGTTCCTAGAGATCTGAACAGCACATAAATGACAGATCTCAGAAAACAATGAAACTTACTATCTATACCTCTAATACCTCTAATATATTTAAAAAGTGAAACAGAAAAGTCTTCAGTTGTCAATATGCCCAAACTGAAAAATACAGCCTTAACTTAGAAACATTAGTACCCTACCCCTGCTGTGTTTTCTCTTGGGCTAAGCTCCTATGCTTGTTTTATGAGGGAAAATGATGAACAGATGTAAAGGAAACTAATGGTCTAACACTTTGCATAGTTAATTGCTAAGTATAAAACCCCTGAAAAACATTAGCTTTTGTTGGATGTTAAGATTCAAGTTCAAGTTTTAGGGCCTAGATTTGCTCATTCTAGATAGAAAACTCTTTCCTACAAAATATTCATGTTAGCCAATCTAGTTCATATACTTCTTCTTAATAAGATCTAAAGGAGTAAATCCTGGATTTAAAAAAAAAAAAAAAAAAATCTGCCTGCGAACCCAAAGGTCGCAGGTTTGATTTCCCAGCCAGGGCACATAACCAGGTTGTAAACCAGGTCTCCAGCCAGGTCTGTAGCTGGAGGCAGGTGAAAGGCAACCATACATTGATGTCTCTCTCCCTCTTTGCCTCTCTCCCTTGCTCTCTTTCTAAAAATAATGAAATAAAATCTTAAAAAAAAAAAATCTTAAGCCAAGAACAATCAGATCTAGCCATTGTAATTGTCTTCATTGTAATTTGTTATGTATAGTTTATCAAAATCAAATACAAATATCAGCCCTGTACAGGAATGTATAGAAATACTTAAGACCATTAATATTCGAATCTACAGAGCAGGCCTAATTCCTCCACTGGTTTCTCCAACCTGATTACACATTCTAGACATACTCTGCCATTCTGCCTTTGTTATCTGTTTTCTTAGTCAGTTAGTTGCATAACTATACCACTATCATATATATGGTTATCATTACAGAATATGCATCCCTCTTCATTTGAGTAAGTTATGAAATGGTTAGGTAGGACTCAGCCATGAAAACAAAAAATGATAATACTCTGTAGCCCTTAAGTTGTGAATAAATATTTTAATCTTTGAGTCTCAATATCCTAGTTTGGAAAATGCACATAATAAATCCTATTTTAAAGATTTATTAGGAGGACTAAATATGATAAAACAATAGGTTCTTCCTTTAAGCTAAAACCACTTATTGTGTTATTTCTTTTTCAGTGTCACTATCCTGTGCATTTTAATCTGGTCAATGTTACACAGCAGATTGGAGCAATCGTCACTCTCTCATACCAGAAATGTTACTCAATTTACTCAAAGTTCAGACTTCAAAAATAGCTTCATTAAACTCTATTTTGAAAGCTGTAACCATTCTGTATCCTATAAGTCACCCAATATGCATGGAATGCTGTGACTCCACCAGTGTAAACTAAACAAAACTGCTTGCCACAATTGCTCCGCATCTTGTGCAACAGTGAGAAGTTTTCTTTTTCTAGAACACTCAGGATTTTAGTAGAAAGATAACTATACGTGGATTAACAACTACCAGAAAAAGTGCTCTATCAATACTTGGGGATACTCTGTGCTTATTTTCTGGGTGTCATTTCCAAAGTCCCTTCTATCTTACTCTACCTGCTGGTCCCCAGCTAGCCCCAGAAATCACACAAAGCCAATGGAAATATGACTACCCACTTTAATATTTTCAGCATGTAGATGGATCCACCCACAATGTTTGCTTAACTTTGAAAATATTTTTTACCCTCTCCTAGACAGTTGGCAAAAGACATTTCTGCCTGAAATCTTTGAGTCAGAGGCTGTATGTAGGCACTGTTTATTCTGCTGTATAAATTCAGACATGTTAATTGATACTTTTTGGTCTGTGACTCACCATGTCCTGTCAATTTATATGAATACTCCTTTGTCAGCCTGTGGATTCAAAGGTGTGATCAGTTTGTCAACCATAATATTGGATAATTTTATTTTACTTTTTATTTTTATTCTTTTTCACACTATTTTATCTGTAGTGAAGTACCAATTCCATCACTTCAAGCAAAAGAATAATGTAAAATAAACATTTTTTTCCTCAAGTTTTCACTCTCAGTTCCTTCTTGCTTTAACTTTTACTATTTTTAGTGAAAATTGCTTCTTTTGTTTGTTTACTTTACTTAGGAAAAGCATGGATTAGTGCTGGTAGAGGCAGGTCCTTTGAGAAATGGCAATAAAAGTTAACCAAGATTATTTACCTAAAATAGAGTAATTGTAAAGTTTATAATTAAATCAGAGTGAAGCTGGGAAATCATAAGGTATAAATCATCATAGAATCTATAAAATATTTTTAAAGTTACAAGAAATTTGTTAGCTTATAAAGAGAGCTCTTCATGGAAGAAGATACTTTTAGTCCACACACATCCTTATTCTTGAACAAAAGTAATCTCAGAATAGAAATTGAAAATTTACAGGTAACTCCCTTTGCTTCAAATCTGTATTTCACAAACAGTGCTTCTTAGTTATTATTTGATTTTCTGAATTCATCTACATATTCAACTCCCAGATGAGTGTACAGCACAGAAGTTCTCAAGAGATATTTCTCAATACAATAAAAAGAATAGAGCTTATTTGTTCGGAAGAGAGGTATAAAAAATGACCTCATCTGTTATGTCATTATTTATCATGTGAAAATTCTAAGTGAAAGAATTAGAAAAACTCAGTAAAATTCTTCATTATTATTGGTGACTGAAAGTGTATAAGTGCCCTACAAATTAAACTGGATTTTTAAGACATTTCAAGGGGGTAAATGTAAAGGAGATATTGGCTGTTAAATGCTTGTATTAATGAGCATTTATATACCAACTATTTTTAAAGTACTGTCAAAAGAAGCTTGAAAGAACTGGCTGCCTTGTTACAACTAAAATCTAACAGAGATGGCAAAACTTACATAAAAATAATATAAAATGAAGCAAAAGCAAAAAACTACATGAAATATTTCTATTTAAATATAAAAGAAATCACAGTAAAGATGAAATTGGGAGCATGTAATATTTTGTATCAGCCTCTAAAGGGAAATCATCTAACAACCCCTCAAACCTCCTGCCTAGAGTTATAATAGTTAACTTTGTACCATCAGCATATTTTACCCAAAAGGAAAAAAAAATACTTTAGAAGTCTTCAATTTTAAAGTGTAAAGCTTGTCCTTTTTGCTTCTGTTAAGTGCCTCAGTTTTCTCAAGAAGAAAAGTCCACAGAGAATTAGAATCATTGGATTGTTTAAGTATCAACACCTGCATTAGGAAAAGTCCTTTGTACCCTAACAAGTTATGGGATACTGTGAGCCTAAGTTAAACGCTTGTGGATCAGGTGCATTTCTAGTAAAATCAGTGCTATTCATGTGCAAAAGAAATTTAGCTTGCTTCACTCAGTCTCAGAGGCAAGCTTTCAGGCACAGAGGAATTCGAGGGGCCTGAGATATGCCCAACAGGAAAATCTAACAAATAGGTTTCACTCCTGGTTATTTTTCACAAAGTTTTAAATTTTTTCTTGTAGCTTGTGGATGCCTTTATGCTTTATTATAAACAAAAACAAGCCCTGGCTGGTAGCACAGTGGTTAAGGTGCCGGCCTGGGAACCCAAAGGTCTCAGGTTTGATTCCCCAGCCAGGGCACATAACCAGGTTGCAAACCAGGTCTCCAGTCAGGTTTGTAGCTGGAGGCAGGTGAAACACAACCATACATTGATGTCTCTCTCCCTCTCTTCCTCTCTCCCTTCCCCTCTTTCTAAAAATAATGAAATAAAATCTTTAAAAAAAATAAATAAACAAAAACACATTCATTTTAGAAAATGTAGAAATTATAGGTAATATTTAGAAACTATAATTCTATGACATAGAGACCACCACTGTTAAAATGTTGTTGAAAACATATTTATGCAATGTATATATAAACATAACTGAGATCATATATATATATATATATATATATATATATATATGCTTAGGTCTATGTACATGAATCCATGTGTGGTATATACATCTATTATTGCTAATACCTCCTTTCACTTAACAATAGAATAGAAACTTACTTCATCTCATGTAATATTCATCAATAACATAGTATTAATGTCTAGTTAGCATTCCAATAAATGATTCTAATTTGAATAACTTCATCAGTCCTATATTGTTAACATGTACTTTGAGTCCTAATTGTGGGTATTATAAAGATAAGAAAGCAAACAAAGCAATTAACAGATGTTTGTACAAATTAATAATTATTTTACTTAGGCTTTGTTCATAGAATGTAAATCAGCTTTTAGATAATTGATACACATATGTTGCCTAATTACCCTCCAAAAAGTCTATAGCAATTTATATGCCCACAGAAAGTGAATAAAGAATGGTATTTCCCACACATACTAAAGTTTAACTCAATTTTTCAGCTTTAATTTTTTGTACAAAATAATATTAAATAGATGTAAAAAGTATAAATGACTAATAAACCAATGAAAACTACTTAATTTTTAAAAATTTTTTATTTATTATTTTTAGAGAGAGGGGAAGGGAGAGAGTCAGAGAGGGAGAGAAACATCAATGTATGGTTGTCTTTCACCTGCCTCCAGCTATGGACCTGACTGGAGACCTGGCTTGCAACCAGGTTATGTGCCCTGGCTGGGGAATCAAACCAGCAATCTTTGGGTTCACAGGCCAGCACTTATCCACTGAGCCACCAGCCAGGGCCTTCAATTTTTTTCTGGCGTGAATTGCTTAGGCACACCAACTGTTTTTATTTGTAAAAAGCTTATTTATCATAACAATATTGATCTACTGACATTAAAGCAGCAAGTATTTCTCACAATTTATCATTTGCACTTTATTATAAAATTATTTTAATTTTTATGTGATCAATATTATATTTTTCTTTAACCTATTAAAGTAATAAATTATACTAATATAGATCCTTTTAAAAATTATTCTTTGGTTTCATATCCTGAAACCAATCTCACTTTATTTAGTTTTCATTAATCACATTGTTGTTGAATTAAATATTTTTAAATGTGTAATAAAGCATAATAGAAGTGTACAACTCTATGAGTAGAGCTCAGTGAATTTCCACAGATTGCATCAGCTCTGTAATCAACACCTGAATCAAGAAACATAGTGTTACCTACAGTAGTGAAACCCCTCCATATTCTCTTCTAATTCTTACCCTCATCATGAGAAATAAATACTCTGATTCTAAGACTACAGTTTTGCCTATTTTTGTTTGTCTGATAGACAAAACCTTCTATTTCCCCCACCAAGAAGAGTAAATTTTTTAAGTGATTAAAGAAAGACTATAACATCAGTACTGGCCAATTACAGTGTTAAAAAATTAAGTAATTGAAATGTTTTTATAAAGAAAACACAAGGACCAAACAAGTTTACCAGACAAATTATACCAAATGTTTCAGAAACAGATAATCCCAATCTTAAGGAAACTTTTCCAGAAACTAGGAAAAAAAAAAAAAATTGACTTAACCTCTTTTATGAGACTTGCATGATACTGACACTCAAAATTAGAAAAGCAAAATACACAAAGGAAAACTACATGTCATCGACTTTGACGAACATAGTTCCATAAATCTTAACTAAAATATTCTTTTACATTTTTAAGTGTTTTTAAAGATTTTATTTACTTATTTCTATAGAGACAGAAAGGGAGGAAGAAAGGGAGAGAAACATTGATGTGCAAGAGATGCAGCAATTGGTTGCCTTTCACATGCTCCCAACCAGGGGCCTGGACTGCTACCCACACATGTGCCTGCCAGGGAATTGAACCAGAGACCCCCAGGTCCACAACCCGGTGCTCAATCCACTAAGCTACATCAGCCAGGATATAACTGTAACATTCTAAAGCAAATCCAATATGTGTGAAAGAAAATATATAATGATCCATTTAGATTTATTTCAAGAATGTAATATTTGATATTAGAAGCTTGATATTAGAAATGTGATTAATTTTCCAGTAACAAATTGGAGGAGAAAAATTTGGCAATCTCAACAAATGCAGGAAAAACGATAAAATTCACTATCTATTCATAACAGAAACTTTGAGTAAACTAAGACTAAGGAAGAAAAACTTTTTAATTTAAAATGTATATTTGTAAAAGTCCCATTATAACATTATAATTAATAATAAAAAATTTTAAATATCATAGCATTTTCTTTACTATCACGAACACATTACGCATATCATTATCCTTTCCATGCTTGTACTAGAAGCCTGACCAAATTAATAGTAAAAGAAGATGAAATGCAAATATAAAGATTACCAAAAGTGTTATTATTTTTGGAACATATACACAGTAACATAATAATGGAAAGGAAACTTAAGAATATGTTTGAATTTTAAAAAGAGGAATTAAAAATTGCCTAGATATTAAATCAATGTACACAATTCAATTATGTATATCATTTAAAATTATTCTTAAAATAGCATTTTTAAAAGATGTCACTTTAAAAATAACAAAATTTATCTACCAAAAAAACCTATCTAAAGCATGTTTATGCTTATCATTGAAAAAATTATAAAACTTTATTAAAACCAAGTATAAAGGCAACATCATTAAACAGTCAATATTTAAAGATGACCAATACTTCCCAAGTGATAAAAATAGTTAAATCTCAATAGAGTTTAAACAACACTTGAAAATAAATAAAAACTAATATAGAAAGAAGAGCAAATATCCAAGAACAAGCAAGAAATCCATTAAACCATTAAAAACAGAATGGATAATCCTAGGAGATTTCTCTTTCTAGGTTTCAGTTTTCTAATTATGTTGCCTAGACAGTAGAATATTGAGACAGGGCAAATGAACATATCAAGGGACAGAATAAAGAGCCTAAAAAGAAAGAGAGCCATGTAAATATCTAGACTAAGTTTATGAAAAATGTTTGCACTGTATATGAATGGAAAGGGATGAATTATTCAATAACAAGGATATCATATGCCTAAAAGTTAAATTTTTAAAAAATATTTTATTATTATAATATTCAAACATACATTAAAATAAAACATAATAAAATGATCGCCTATATTTATTTAGTCATGGTTCTCCAGTGAGTGGGTGAATGAGAGGGGCAGTGGTATTTATAATTTATTTTACAAAATTGATTCATGCAATTTGGGAGACTTGATGAATCTAAAATATGATAGGGGAGGCCTGAAGATGAGATTCATGGTAGAATTGCAGTTTGAGTCCAAAGGCATTCTGCTAGCAGAATTCCTTCTTGCTCAGAGAGGTCAGTTTTGTTCTTTAGGCTTTCAAGCGATTGGATGAGGTCCATCCAAATTATGGAGGGTTATCTTTCTCAAAGTCTATTGTTCTTTTTAAAATTTATTTAATTTCATTGTTGTTCAATTACAGTTGTCCCAATTTCCCCCCATTGATCTCCCCAGCCCCACCCACTCCCCAGGCCCACAGTCAATCCCCACCCTGCTGTTCATGGCCACCAATGTTTCATCTAACAGTGTTCACTGATTATTTTTACACAACTCAATTAAACATTTGTGCTCTAAAAATGGTGATTGCTCAACACTGTCATTTCTTACCTGATGTTTTTCTGTACAGAAGACCTTACTCTCTTCAACTAAGGCCATATATGAGAAAGGTTGAACTAATGCTGATTTATTTCCATTTACCATTTTTTTAAAAGATTTTATTCATTATTTTTAGAGAAAGGCAGGGATGGAGGAAGAAAGGGAGAGAAATGTCAATGTATTGTTGCCTTTCATCTTCCTCTAGCTGGGGACCTGGCTGGAGACCTGGCTGGCAATGTGGTTATATGCCCTGGCTGGGAATCGAACCAGCGACCCTTGGGTTTTCAGGCCAGTACAATCCACTGAGCCACACTAGCCAGGGCTCCATTTACCATTTTTAATTTTAAAAATGATATAATTATTATAATAGAAACCTATGATGAATTTTAAGTAAATTTTGTTCATTTTTGCTTTGTTGTTTATCTGCTATTATTTTCAGAGTATTGCTTTAATGAATATCTTTGTAAACTAATGAATTTATGTATACCTATTATTTTGTCTATCTTATTTTCATTCTCAAATTGAACCCTTCTACAGTTGCTCCTGTATCCTCTTTGATAGAAACCCTTTGGTCTTGGAGAGCTTCCTCATTTTCTGGTACAAAAAAAAAAAAAAAAAAGTCCTATGCCTATTGCTTAGCCTCAAATTGAAATCAATCAACTTTCCAAAACTGTAGTTGTTTAGCAAAGAATGGTATTTAGAGACCAAAATCTGGGCACTTGCAGTGCTCATTGATTTCAAAGCATCATTTCCCCTAGCTTTTCAGTCTCCAGACCTAGATGATCTATATACTTAAAATCATATGTTCATATTGGTATTTTCAATTTAAATTTAACTTTGTTTTTATACTTCAATCACTTTTACTTTATACCAAAAATTGCTACTTTTTTATTTTGCAATAATATCAATAAAATTACTTTCTTGCTTTATATTCTATAAAATACATAAATTAATTTCAAAAATGGTGATATTATTATAAATAATAAAAACACTTTTTAAAGTTTAAAAATTCTAAAGTCTTTTTTGGTTTTAGAAGTTATTGTAACACCTATTCCTTTATATAATATCCTTTGTTTCATCTTTCTTCATATGATGTTTCCTAGCTCTATAGTAGAAGCAACAAATAATCAGCTTATACACATTTTTTTATAACTTTCCCTTTTCCATCACTGAACTTAGACATCCCACTTGAAATAATAACATTATGTTGTGATTTTTGTTTTTGCATCCTGAAATATGCTTAGGCTTCTACTATTCAGTTTGTCAGTTTTAAATAATATCTATTGATTTCTAATTTTTACCAGTGAGGTGATCAATTATCTTATCCTACTTTTCTCCTTCACTCTCATACTTGTTTCTTTTCTTCATGTTATATCTACATTATCAGAGCATATAACACAACACATTGTTATTTATCCTTATGCCAATAATCATTTCAGAACATTGATTACATTCAAAGTTTGACACCAATTCTTTCATCCTAGTTTTCACAATTATCACTCTGGCAGATTCCTCAGTAAACACTCACAAACATCACGGTCCAAAGTATTTCTCTAGTCTTGATTCATAAAGGGTAGCTTAGCTAGATAGTATATCATTAATGCACAATGATTCTGTTGCACAACTTATAGATTTTTTTACACTGTTTTCTGATGTCAGATGCCAACCTGCTTCAATTTCCTTTGAAAGAACTTGGTTCTTTTGTTAGAAGTCCAGGAAAGATTATCTTTAATGTCTAATTAATGCCAGCATTTGCTCTATGTTCAAAATGCACTATATAGTTTCAGTCCTATATAATTTCAAGAAAATTTTCCTGAATTATATTTTCAAGTATTAGTTCTGTTCCATTCTATTTCTTTCTCCTTTAGTATCTTCATTTCTATATTTATTACATTTACTTTACCTTTCTTTTATATTTATCAATTTTTCTTGAATTCTTTTGGTCTCTTTCCTTTTATCTGAACTTCCTAATTTCTATTACCAAGTGCTTTTATTTGTATAGTCATATTAGCACATCCCTGTGTGTCAATAATTTATCTTCAACTAAGAGGACTTTGTCCTTTTTGAAAATTTTTCTGAATTCTTTCATATCACTTTATATCTTCATGCTATTTAAATAATTTCTTCAGAGTTTTTGCATTTATGTGTCATAATTGTGTGAATTTTTCAATGCTTTATTGTTATTTTTGTTTCAATATTCTTGTGCTTTGTGGCTTTCTGTCATGTATTTTTATATGTAAATAATTTTTAATTGTATCATCTATAATTTTCTTATAGTACCTCTGTTAGTTTTGGCACTTTTTTTAAATTAAAGGTATTAGATATCCCTAGTATTTTAGTTAAAAGGGGGATTCTATGGAGTAAGGTACAGGAGGTGACTGAAGTGACTTTTCTGATTTCTTAGCTCAAGGTTCCCTCTTCTTTTGCTATGACAAAGGGCAATTGCTTTATTTTTTGCTACCTTTTTGTGGCCAGCCTTTCTCTGGTCCTTTATTACAGTCACATTCTACAAATGCATGTTTTTGGGGTTTTTTTTTGTTTTGTTTTGTTTTCATAAAAAGATACATATGCGTATCTTTTTATGTACAACTGCCACCTTCAAAGAACACTTCCAATTTCCAGGTTGCTTCTCTTCTTGGGCCCAAGCATTGGGTCCTGCCAATCCCAGTCTCATGAACTTGGATGCCTATTCCAGTCTGCGCTTTCAGTGTGAGTCCTCTGAGCTGCCCCATTTCTTCATCTCCACCCTCAGCAGAGCCCTTAGGGTTGAATCCTCCCTCTCCCTCTGAAGGTCAATCTGCCTTCTGCCACTATCAGCATGTTTTTGTACTTCACAGTTTTCTGTCCAATTTTGTCTGGATTCTGTGCAATATTAGGGGTTCTGGCAACAGTTTTGCCTATCCTGTGCATTTTTCCTTAATTGATGTACATTGGCATTTAGAATCTTCTGAGTCTCCTAGTGATACTATAGAAGTAACTTATAAGAGTTTTAATTTGCTCCCTTTTACTATTTGTGAATTTTACTAGAAAGTTTCAGATGATTCCAGTGTAAGCTACTGCCATTTATCCCAGGGAGCCTGAAAACTCCTAGATTTCCACAGTTTAACTTAAATTTTAAAATCTATAATATTTAGAATAAAATATAGGTGATTATCTTTATGCATATAGGATGTGGAAGACTTTGTTTAGCAAGACTTAAGAAGTTATATTAGTCTTCTCAGAGTGCCATAACCAAATACCATGGACTATGTAGCTTAAGCAACAGAAAATAATTTTTTCACAGTTCTAGAGGCTGGAAGTCCCAAATTAGTGGAGCAGTATGGTTAGGATCTAGTGAGGGCTCTCTTCTTGCCTTATAGAGAGCCACCCTCTTGCAGTGGCCTCACCTGGGAGAGACAGAGAGAAAACAACCTCTTACAACTCTTCTCATAGGCGCACTAATCCCACTATAAGACCCCCTGTCTCATAATTTAATGTAAATCTAGTCACCTTCCAAAGGCCCATCTCCATGTATAATCACATTGAGGGTTGTGGTTTTAACCTATGAAGATAGGAAGTGGGACCAGAAACACAATTCAGTCCATGGCAAACAAATAGTCACATAAGAAAATGTTAATCAATTTAAGAATTTTTGCTCATCAAAAGATAGCAGAAACAAACTAAAAAGATAATAATTGCAAGAAAATATGTCTAACACATGACTCACAAAATATTGATATTCAAAAAGAGCATCAATGAATCCATAGAAAAATAGGGAGAAAAAAAACAGAAAAATGGCCAAACACATAAGTAGACATTTCATAAACAAGCAAAACTCATGATCAATGAAAATATAAAACAGATTATAAACCTAATTTAATATCATCCATACAAACCTCATTTATGTAATCAAGGAAAAGTTTATTAAAACCAGAGTAATTATAAATTTATACCCACAAAGTTCAGCAAAATGTTTTATAAGTCAGGCTGTGTGCAATTAAAAAACAAAAACAAAAACAAAAACAAAAACAAAACTGAGCTATCAAGTCACAAAAAGATATAGAGGTGTTAGAAATCAGAATAGTCATTGTATCTTGAGGGTAAGGTGGAACAAAATTGTAAGGAGGTATGGGGATGGATTCTGAAATAACATTCTGTTTCTTGATCTATATGCTGATTATACAGCTATGCATAAGCAGTAATTTACTTTGTAAAAATGTATTGAGAGATCAAAGATGGTGACAGAGTAGAGAGCAGTGCTGATGGTGTTACCGAGTACCAGAGCAGCTGGAGGACAGGATAGGGAACGCGAGACATCTTCAGGTCCCTAAGAATTGGAGCAGTCAGCATGTGGACTCAGGGAGCCCAGAGGCAGCGGAGACCTGCAGGAGAGCAGCCCACAGGTCCAGAATACAACCAGACAGCCCAAATAAAGGGCACACCAAGAACAACAAGTGGAAAAAATCTGGGAGACTGCAACATTGAACTCCACAAATCTCCTAACACAGAAGGGTGCTCAACTAAGGCAAGGAAGCAAAGCAGGTTAACCCAAGGAAAAAACAAAAAAATAAAAAGCAAGCAACAACAGACACCCAAAATGGGAAAAAAAAGAATCAATCCATCACCAAAAGGAAAGGAAGAATCCTCAGAAAGACCACCAAATGAAACAGAGGCACCTGAAATATCAGATAAGGAATTCAAAAGACTGATGATAGAGAAGCTCAGTGAGCTCAGCCACCTCAAAGAAAACTATAAACAACTCCAAGAGAACTACAAAGAACTCCAGGGAAGTTACAAGGAACTTACTGAGAGCTACAACAGCATGAAAAAGGACATAGAAACTATCAATAAGTGCCAGGAGGAAATGAAGAATACAATTTCTGAATTGAAGAATACAGTAGAAGGAATCAACAGTAGGCTAGAGGAAGCAGAGAACCAGATCAGCGAGTTGGAGGATAATGTAGACAAATACTCCAAGACAGTACAAGAGAATAAAAAAAGGCTGAACAAGATTGAAGAGGATTTAAGAGAGCTGCAGGACAACATGAAACATAACAACGTTCGTATCACAGGGATACCAGAAGGAGAAGAGAAATGAAGAATGGAAAACCTGTTCAAAAAGTCATGATAGAAAATTTCCCTAAGATGATGAGTGAAAGCAATAATCAAGTTCAAGAAGCACAGAGGGTCCCAATGAAGATCAACCAAAAGAGAACAACACCAAGGCACATTATTATTAAAATGGCTAATTTCAAAGACAGAGAGAGAATCCTAAAAGCATCAAGAGAGAAAAGACAAATAACATATAAAGGGGCTCCAATAAGGCTATCAAATGATTATTCAACAGAAACAATTCAAGCCAGAAGGGAATGGCAAAAAGTATTTCAAGTCATGGTAAACAAAGGCATGCAACCAAGAATACTCTACCCAGCAAGGCTCTCATTCAAGATAGAAGGAGAAATAAGGAGTTTCCCAGACAAAAGAAAGACTAAAAGAATACATCTCTACCAAACCAGCATTGCAAGAAATGCTAAAGGGTCTGCTTTAAAAATAAATAAATAAATAAAATGAAGAAACTGAGAAAGCCAAAGAGGAATACAGATACAAAGGGAGAAAATGGCAATGAATAAGTATCAATCAATAATAACCTTATATGTAAATGCATTAAATGCACCAACCAAAAGACATAGGGTAGCCGAATGGATAAGACAACATGACCCACATATATACTATCTTCAAGAGACCCAACTCAGAACAAAAGATCGACACAGATGGAGAGTGAAGGGATGGAAAAATATATATCAAGCAAATGGACATGAAAATAAAAGCTGGAGTAGCAATACTGATTTCAGACAAAATAGATTTTACAATGAAGGCCATAAAAAGGGACAAAGATGGACATTTCATAATACTAAAGGGAACAATCCATCAAGAAGAAATAACTCTGGTTAACATATACGCACCCAATATAGGACCTCCGAAATATATAAGGAAAATCTTGGAAGACTTTAAGAAAGATATAGACAGCAACACAATAATAATAGGGGATTTTAATACCCCACTATCAACAATGGATAGATCTTCCAAACAAAAAATCCCCAAAGATGTTGTGGCATTGAACAACACTCTAGAGGAAATGGACCTAACTGATGTCTACAGAGTCTTTTACCCCAAAGAAGCAAAATACATTCTTTTCAAATGCACATGGATCATTCTCTAAGATAGACCACATGGTATGTCACAAGACAGGCCTCCACAAATACAGGAAAATTGAAATCATAAAAAGCATCTTCTCAGATCACAATGGCTTGAAACTAGAAACCAATCTCAAGGGAAAAAAACAAAAATTCTCTAACTCATGGAGAATGAATAACATGCTTTTAAGCAATGAAGGGGTCAACAATGAGATCAAAGATGAAACCAAAAAGTTCCTGAAACAAATGACAATGAACACACAACAGCCCAAAACCTATGGGATACAGCAAAGGCAGTTCTCAGGGGGAAATTTATAGCAATACAGGCCCTCCAAAAAAGGTCACAAGAAGTTTATAAAAACAACATAACCATAAAGCTGCAAGAACTAGAGGATCAACAACAAAAAAAAAGCCCAGAACAAGTGGAAGGAAGGAAATCATCAAGATCATAGCAGAATTAAATAACTCAGAGATTCAAACTACAATTCGAAGAATCAACAGGTCCAGGAGCTGGTTCTTTGAAAAATAAACAAAATTGACAAGCCTTTATCCAGACTCATCATGAAAAAGAGAGAGAGGACCCAAATAAACAGAATCAGTAATGATAGAGGAGGAATCACAACTGGTACTTCAGAAATACAAAGGATTGTAAGAAATTACTATAAACAACTATATGACAAGAAATAACCTGGATGAAATAGACAAATCCTGGAAATGTATAATCTACCAAAACTGAATCCAGAAGAAGAAGAAATTTGCAATTCCACTACTTGGACTATACCCAAAGAAGCCTGAAACACCAATTCATAAGAACCTATGTACACCTATGTTCATAGCAGCACTATTTACAATAGCCAAGTGCTGGAAACAGCCTAAGTGCTCATCAGTGGATGATTGGATCAAAAAACTTTGGTATATTTACACAATGGAATACTATACAGCAGAAAGAAAGAAGGAACTTGTACCCTTTGCAACAACATGGATGGAACTGGGGAGTATTATGCTTAGTGAAATAAGCTAGTCAGTGAAGGACAACTACCATATGATCTCACCCATTACAGAACAATAATGAACAAAACTAACAACAAGCAAAACAGAACCAAATACATGAATACAGTGAATAGGCCTTCAGTGGTCATGGACATGGACAACAGGTGGGATTGACTTTGGGGGGAATGGGTGGGTGAGGAGGGAGACAGAGGGGAGCAAAAAGGGGATGGATGTAATACAACAACAATAAAATTAAAAAAGAAAAAAATGTATTGAATAGTAAAATGTGATTTGGGTATTTTTCTATATGTATATTATATATTAAAATGTTGAAATAGTCTAAGTCTTTCTTTATAATAAAAATAAAGTATAAACCTACAAAGCCTAAAGTTGAGAAGAAAAAATGTTTGTTAACACAAGAAAAAAATAATAGAAACAGGAGTTTAAAAAATCAGATTAAAATAAATTAAAATATGGTGTTAATAATTTTTGGTAGTTAGTGAGAACATGTCAGCGTTGGGGGAGATTCATTTTTTATAATTTATGGGAGGTTTATTTTAAAAATATGACAAAAGAAAATTTAAATAGATCTGAAAATACTAAGACAAAGGAAGCAAGAGTGGCAGTTACAACCATAAAACAAGATAAAATTTAGTAATAAATAAATAAATAAGCAAAAACATAAATAATAGATATTAAAAAGGAAGTACAGCATACTTATTATTATTTAAGTCTATGAACCAACTTTTTATTAGGGGGGGTTTTGTTTGTTTTGCATGGTTTATTTTTATTTTTTTGTTCATTTGTATTTTTGGTGAGAACACTGAAGCTCTGCACTCTGGAACAACTTGTTAAGGTTCAAGATTGCTGAATAAACAACACCTTTCTCCTCCATCTGTCTTCTAAATCAATGCAGAAATAGTAAAAGAGTCAGAGGGACACTAAGTTAGCAAAGCTAATATTGGAGAGAATGGCTTGTTCTTATGGACACCTAGGTTACTGAATCCTGATAATAAATATTCATATTAAATCAGTCACCAGTATCGTTAGATAACACAGGCCTGCACTGCAGAGGCAGGTTCTTTACCTTCTTTATCCCTAAGCTCCTTTCCAATATCCATGGGGAATTGAGCACACATAATCTCTAGAGAAAGGGCAGTAACAAAAAGGAAAAAGGAAGAGGCAGAACTGTTCATGTCTAGTTCTTCACCTCTAAAACATCAAATACTAAAATTGTTCTGCAAGAGAGAAATGAATGAAAAGGCTGGAGGAGGTCAGTGGTGATATGACTGAGCCTCCATTTGACAGAGACTATTGTCACAAATATCAATACTTATTTTCTTCAATAATAATTTCTTTTTAATCTTCCTTACTGGGTAGATGGATGTCCAACTAGACACTACTTTTCCCATGATGGGAATATTACACTAAGTTCTGGCCAATAAAATGACAATAGAAGATATGTGTGTCACGTACTAATCAGGCCTTTCAATGTTATATATTCCACTGGCTGGGAGAAGATGAAAACTTCAGGCTCAGAGGCGTAGCAGTTCAGAAGTGAGCACCTCAACTCTCTTTAGCTCTGCCACCCTCAAGCCACAGGTATAAGCCACTGAATTTCAGGGTGTTGGTTATGGCTACCTAGCCTCTGCCCTAAGTAACACAAAATAGGTCATTGAAAGTGGATTAATGTCAAATGTAAACCTCAAAGCATTAGATTAGCTATTAACTGGTAGGTAGTGATGGCAAAGATATTTATCGCATGAGAAAAAGTTGGTGATATTTATTGTGCTATCAACTGTCATCTTTAGTAGGTTAAAGGTTGACTATATGCCCACAGAATTCTATAATTTTATTAGACCTCATTGGTGTGTTAGAAGTGCCTTACTGCTTTCTACAAATTCCTCCCCAGGCTAATTATAAAAAGTGATTGTGAAAAAGTCATTGCTGGAGAAAAGTTCTCAGCCTTCAGAACCTCAATTAAGAGTTTTCTACCAGACAATGGGAGGCAATGGAAAGCAACCAAGCATTGAAAATCAATTTACAAGTGTTGCATTCCCACAGAAACCCAGCTTCCAGAAGGCATCGAGGTAGCCAAAATAAAATTGAAGTAGAAAACAATGAACCAGATGAAAGACAATTTGATAAGAGATAAGCTGGAAATCCTGGAAATTTTTGTAAAGGGCTTCTTTGAACATATAGACCAGAATTCTACTGAGTCAAAGAGGGCAATTTATATATATGAAATTCATTTTGCCTGACCTTCAAAAGCATGTGACTATTTCATCCTCTGAAAAAGTCCCTAGAGCCAAACTAAATCATCAAGAAGCTGTTCAACGTACAGTTTCAATTCTGATGAGGTTACAAAAGGTAATGGAATAATGTTGGCCTCCAAGGGAGGATCCAATATGTCACCCTGAAGAAGGGACTAGGGAGCTCTGCTCAGGGAGCAGAATCAAGCTTGAAAGGAAGAAATTTCTCTGTGATTAGAGCAGGGAATTCATGCAAGCCCTTCCCAGCAAGATTTTGTTGTGGCTATGTTGCAGTGACTGCTGTATGCTTCCTGTTTTCCCCCACTCCATGTGAGAATTATTTTAAGTTAATTAGCTCAAACTCATCATTGTATATGGGGTGTAGGTCATAAGGCACAGGGTCACAGGAAGCAATACTTTGGATATGGACACAATCAGTATTTTGGACTTTGTGTTGTCTACCTTGGGCAGACTGGAGTATGTTTTAGGTGTGGAGAGAAGGGGTGCACCTGAGAATGTAAGAACCAAGAAGAGCAGACTGGCAGTGATAACCATTTGTCCAATAACTTTCGTTCCTCGCTTCTTTAACTATACAACTCCTGAATTATAGCCATTCACATATACTAGACGAAAGATTAATATCCAGAATCTATGGAGTTTCTAAAAGTCAAAAAACAGAAAGAACAACTTAACATAAGAATAGAATTTGAAGTGGGGTTCTTCTGGTTAAACATGGCCAATTGAACTCAATTACCACTGAATTCCTCCTGGACTCCCCACCTCACCCCTAACAATATTAAATAAACAAATGTGCAGGAATAAAAAAGGACAGTATTTTGGGAGATAGAAAGCCATAGACAGTGGTAACTGATACAGTAATCCAAAGTAAACTGAATCCTAAAATAAGCAGTGGGGAAAATAGGAAATCATCACTATTTATGCAGCAAAACCACCAAAAGATTTAAGAATGGCAGCTGAAGGCAGCTCAGGAGGTAAGGCTAAATGTGGAGTTAAAATAGAGGGTTGCTTAAAAGTCACTTTCGGAAACAATAGTTAGACTGGTCAATCTCTTCCTTCATGCAGTGGGCACATGCTCCCACACCTCGTAAATGCCCTGGCTGCTCCATTTTTCCAAACTTTTCTCCCACCAGAGCCTCTAGTAAAGAATGAAGGGCTATTTTGCAGACAGGGTAAAGTGGAAATTCTCTAGACTGGAAAATGCCAAGTACTGCTAAAGACAGAACTATTCTAAGAGCAGGAACATTATATAGGTTCATGTTATGAATGCTGAGAACTACTAAATGACCTATACATAAAATCTTGTCTTACAACACTACTATATCTTCAGACTGATTTCTTTTTGCCTCTATTCTTGTTTTCTTTTTTTTTTTACTGTTAATTATTTTTTTTAATTTTATTGTTGTTGTATTACATTCATCCCCTTTTTGCTCCCTTCTGTCCCCCTCCCCACCCACCCATTCCCCCCAAAGTGAATCCCACCTGTTGTCCATGTCCATGGTTCCTTTATACTAGGTTCTTGTCTAAGCTGCTCTGCCTCTGCCTCCCCCCCTCCCCCCAACCCTGTTCCCCCTGACCACTGAAGGTCTAGTTCTTGTATTCATATACTTGGTTCTGTTGTGCTTGTTGTTAGTTTTGCTCATTATTGTCCCGTAATGGGTGAGATCATATGATATTTGTCCTTCACTAACTGGCTTATTTCACTAAGCATAAGACTCTCCAGTTCCATCCATGTTGTTACAAAGGGTACAAGTTCCTTCTTTCTTTCTGCTATATAGAATTCCATTGTGTAAATGTACCAAAGTTTTTTGATCCAATGATTATTTGAATTTATTAATAAATACATATCTGTGCCTAAATATATTGACTTTTCACCAAAATTGAATTTTTTTTCCTTTCATATGTTGGCTTAATTATCTTTTTTAATGTGATTTATTGTGCCTTACATCTGATGTATTATTTTATAAACACTTTTAATGCTACCTTGATAATATTTTTGTTACCAATTTTCTTGTATTTAAATATATTGTCTCTATATTCTATTTCTATAGATTGTATATCTTATTTCCATTTTTTTACCTTTAAGACTTTAAAAGACAGCATTAAATTTGTATTGTCACTAAAATCAGAGCCAAGAGTAAAACAGCATTAATTTGTGTTTTGCCTTCTTTCTTCAAATGTGTTAAATTTCACGTGTCCAGCTTTTTCACTAACCTTCTCTTGATCTGCGTTAGAGTAATCTAGGGTTTTAAATCAGATAGTTATTTCATTTTCTTAGATAACTTGTTTTTAATTTTGAATCCTCACCAGAGAATATATTTATTGATTTTAGAGAGAGAGGAAGGGAGAGATAAAGACAGAGACATCAATGTGAGAACCACATGTCCAGAAGCCAGGAAGCCCAGGCCAGAGCCAGAGCCTGAGAGACAGAGCCGGTTCAGAAGCCAGAAAAGCTTGTGAATCAAAGACCTCACCCTCTGTTATTCCCATTGTCTCTGGAGGCTTCAACTTCCAGCCAATCCCATCCTAGGCTGCCTTCCATCGCCTCCGCAAACCCCTCCTACAGCCCTACTTCTCCCCAGTGATCTTACTCAGATCTCTCTCTAGCAAGTAGTCATGTAAAATAGCAAAAGATTACTTGCAGGCCATGACAGCTTACCCTGCAGAGCTCTCTGCAACAAGGCCTGAGCTATCTTTTTCTTTGTATGTCAGCTATTTGCAAGAAACTCTCCATGAATCCATAGGTGTGGGCAGAAGGAATCGTGACAATGCAGCACGAGTAGGTGTCACGAGAGCCTGGGCCAACTGTTCGTGCAGGTTTTTTGGGTTTTTTTGTTCCTTGCATACTTTCATGAGTGTAATCTAGATAATAATATTTCAATTTTATAATTACTTATCCTGCACATTCTTATGGATAGGTCTGATAACACATAATGCATGGTAGACATCTCAGGGTACATAGTACCATGGGGCCCACTGGTCTAGAACTTAGCCTTCAACAGGTCCCAGTAGCATGTCAGAAATAGCTTCTAAAAGTGCAACAATTATCAGCAGAAGCATTTCCTCCAAACCTTAGGGAGCTGTGTAATGCATCCTTTAATGTAGCCTAACAGAGGTTTCATATGGCATCTTTATTTATCATTGTGATACTTGAAGCACCATTGAATCTGATGGGTGACAGAGCAACTTACAGTAGCCTAAACCTGTTGCAGTGCCTTCTTTTTCTCTGCTCCCCCTTAAAACATGCAGCATAATGGGTTATTCAACTAATGGATCAGAGCATCACTCCCAAAAGGCCTGCAGAGGTGCCTGCCAAGTATCGTACTGATACAGAGATCTGAGTAAGATCACTTGGGAGAAATAGGAGGGGCTTAGGAGAAGTTTGCGGAGGTGATGGAAGGCAGTCTAGGACGGGATTGGCTGAGAAGCTGAAGCCTCCAGAGCCAATGGGAATAAAAAGAAGGCGGGCTCTCTGGCTCATAGTTTTTCTGGCTCCTGAGCTAGCTCTGGCTCCCAGGCTCTTCTTTCCCTGAGGAGGCCTGGAGGATGTGCTGCTGCACCTGCATTTCACAGTGGAAGGTGCTGTGTATGAGGTGTATGGGAAGGAACTCTGGGCACTGCTTAGTATAGGGATAGCCAGCCGAGGGTGGCAGGTTTATGCTTTGGGTGTCTAGAGGGAACAGGCTCTGAGGCAGAGGCCTGCCGTTCTTCCAGAATTGTGTAGCTTTTGTGTATTAAGTCGTTTTAGTTTGTGAACTAGCCCTATAGAAAGGAACAGGGAAAAAGATAAGAGAACCTAAGAGTTCAGCCTTAATTGATAGGATTAAATAATCAAAGCTGTGACTTCATAGGCTAAAGTGGCTGCATTTGAATAAAGACTCCTTTCCTGCATCACTAAACCTTGGCCTCTGGAATTTTGCCTAGAGGGTGGTGGCAGGCAGCAGGGCTCCAATGGCTGTTCCAACATTACTACTTAATGGCAGGCAGTACAAAGCACAGCAACTTACTTTTCACTTAGAAAGGCACATCACAACATGCCTAAGACCTTTGGATTCCCAAAACTTAATAAACTGGCAAGCCCCAAATAGCATTTCTTGCTCAAACTCTAGCACATGTGCATCCAGCTCAAGTATCTAGTATGCTTGTTATTTCTCCATGGTCCTGTCTGCGTGTTGGAATCAACATTATGCTCCATTGCATGATGTTCTTGAAATGTGCAACTGACCAATGTTGGAGCAGACTCCTATACATTGATTACTAATCTTAGAGGAGGACTCTAAACATTTGTTCCCATTGCACCTTGATATCAGAGTCAACAAGAATGCAATGCAGTCAAGCACCGGGTTGAACAAAGCATTCCTTGATATGCATAGAGAACAAACAGTAAGATAAGTCTCTCCAGTGAGCATTGTTCCCATGGCCATTGGTTCTCTGGCTGTGGCTGATGCAGGGTGATTTCTTACATACTCATCTGTGCCATGGTAGGAAGACCCTCCCCCTCCACAGTGGGGGACATATACAAGTGGGGTTCACAGTCTGATGCACAGACTTCAAGCAAAGACAAAAGAATATTCCTTGAGTCTGAAGCAGATAAAGATAGTTTCACACAAGGTACAGGCCAGGTGGACTATTCGTCTCTCAGTAAGGAAATGTCCTAAGCCCAAGGCCCAATCTTATGTAGCTAAATGGGAGTTGAAAGACTGAGCACCTGAGGCTGCTCTTCCCAGCAATCAATATCCCACTAAACTATGTGAGTACAGAGATTTAAAAATATATGACTTAGAGGTAAAACAGTGAAGATGCGCTTGTGTTTATGTCAAGTGAAAATGAAATGCTTCTCAGTATCTTGCCAACTCCTATGACGTGGTAGGTTTCTTACCAACAAGGATGCAAAAATTCCTCACGCCCTTATGTGACTTCCCGGTAAGGGGTTGCAGCTATTCCTTATGTGAAAAGGCCACCCCTTAAATCTGAACTAGCCTTACAACTTGCTGTGACCAAGAAGACACAGCGGAAGTGATGCTGGACGACTTCTAAATCTAAGTCAAAAGAGTCCTTGAACTTCCTGTTTTCACTCTCTTTCTACCTAGAGTCTGATTTATGAAGAAACCATAAAATGGATACTGAGGGATACAAAAACCTTTTGTTTTACTGTTTTGGAGGTAAGGCTCAGTTCCAGGGGTTTCTCTCATCCTACCTCCCTATCATAGGCATGCAATTAGGGGAATTTTTCAGAGGCCAAGATTGTTTATTGCAATTCTGCATTCAGGATCTGCAATGGTATCTGCAGGCTGGGTCTGTGGGCCTACTGGGCCCTTTGGGAGATGAAATAGAGTGCAAAATTTTCAATATAGAAGTGACATTTGTCATTTCTACTCGGAGCCCAACCATATGCCTATGCCTCCCAGTAAGGGGGCTGGAAATCATGTGGAAGAACATGTCTGTAGACATTTGTTGAATAGTAGATTCTCTACCACAACTATGTTCTGCCTTTTGTTGGAAGAAAAGAAACTGGCTTTATTTCTCTAAAGGTAACTGTTGATTTGGTTTTGTTTACTTAAGATATTTTATGGTATTTTTTTTTCTTCATCTTTGTTGTGTAAATGTTTCTCAAGGTGAATATAAGTACAGATTTGCTTTCATTGATTTTGCTGGGAACATAACCTGCTACCATAAGTCTCTTACTATCTCCTACCCTGTTGTTTTCTGAATGTTGCTACCTCTAGAAGGTGGTACCAGTGAAAAGGGAGGTGGAAAAAAAGGGAGGCAGAGGCAAAAGTATTTGTGCTGCACAGATCAAAGTAGGAGAGTAGAGGATAATAGAGAGAGAGAGAATAATAGTTTAGTTTGGTTGACTCAGACCTTGAATTTCTAGGTTCATTAATATAAAAAGAAGCAGTTACCTTTCTGCTCTTTTTAAGTAGCAAGGCAAAATCTAAGTGTGCTATAATGTCAAACCAGATTAGGTTTTTTAAACATTAGTTCTATCTGCCTTATGAGAAAGGAAGATTTTTCATAGTTTCTAACTACAAGTTGCTTGTTGCTTCTACTTGTCAGTTCTATAATGAGTTTTCAACCTTTCCATGTAATGTTTTTTAGTTTTGCAGAAGATTGGAAGAGACTGTATAGCATGTACCTTTTTAATCTAAAGCATAGTATACTAATTTAACATATTGTTGATTACACTGTATCCTCAATGCTCATTGGCTTTGAAAACAAGAGATTTGGAGTGGTCAAAATATCCTGCTCTGGGGCAGTGGAAGTATTACGGAATACGGGACTATATTTAATGCTCACCAGCTCTCCTACACCTTCTGCAAAATGCCAAGATGTCCCACAGCCTCCTCAGGAATATGAGTTGACTTGTACTCTCCTCACTGTCTGTGTGTTTCCCAGCCCAGTTTTAAGTCCTGCATGTCGTGGATACAGGCCCGCACGGCATGTAAAAGAAAAAAAGAAAGAAGAAAATGAAAAGAATGAATGCTTTAGACTAAATGTTTCTATTCAGAGAGGTCTGGAGAATTTATTTCCTCATGAAAAGATAACATGCATGTAGAACAAAAGCAGTTTCTGACCCATGTGTTTTCTTTTCCTATCTTTCATATGTCTTATCTATTTTCTCAGTTGAGCAACTCAGAGAAGAAAGACAGCCTAAAGATGGAACCTCCCATAGGCGAAAGCAGAATGAATCATGAAAATATGTTCTACTGTACAATTGTCAGACTCCAGAGCTATCCACTGATTCCTAGCACAATAACATGAACTTTTTTTTACGTCTAATGATGGCCAGTTTCTTTTTATTATTTGTTTACAATTCTGCGTATCAATTGATAGTTACCTCTGTGTTTATCTACCAAGGATATATCAAATGGCACTAAGTACTTAAGTCTGATTGTTGCATAATTTTACATTTCTATGATGACTAACCCATGTTGAAATAAGAGTAATATAGAAAATACACGTATAGCAGCTCAGTAACAATTTCTTCAATTTAGAGGGGAAATTTAGTTTTTAAAAAAACTGCAAACATCTCTAATTTCTACCATTATTAATCTTGCCCTCATGTCAACAGATAGCTCCAAATGTATAAAAAGTAGTAGCAACTCACCTCTAATATAGTTTTACTAGAAAATCATTAAGCTAGCCATAATTTTTCTCAAGGAAAATAGACATCTTTGCATAAGAGAGTATCCAGATATAACAGAATAAGAATCTTCCAAGAAATGAATAATATTTTCAAAATATAAGTTGTTTTTTTTTTTTTTTTACTACTTCCAGATAATACTTTTTATAACATTTTAGATAGGACTGGCATGAAGATGGAAAGCTATCTAATTAGAAAAATACAGACTGTATAAAAACTGTATGTATTTTTATTGGCCTATAGTCCAGAAAGTCAAAGGAAATTTGAGTATATTTATCAGAATATTTAAAATGGATGAATATCATCTACTATTTCCACATTCTTATGAATTATACAGTTATTACAGTTCTTAAGTTAAGGATGATTATTTCTCAAATCTATAATATAATTTTCTAACTTCTTCAAAATTTATATTCTTATATTCTTCCAAAGGATTTGAGGGAGATTAAAAAAATAAATGTAATACAAAAATATTTTCTATACAAAAATGCGGCATAAAATGGGACTTCAACACAAATAACTATACTTAATTGGTTCAGGATTCTGACCAAAATGATAAATATGATAAAAGAGGCCAGCACTGAAAAGTAGGCAAGGAGCTAGTCATATCATAAAATTCAAGACATACATAGTGCTAAGAAATCTGAAACTTTGTCTTTTAGAACGCAGTCAGTGTTTAAGGGAGTAAGCTGACTTTAAGGTTTACTGGAAAAATTTAAGCTTTCTCCTAAATTTCTTTAAAAAACACACAACACAAATAGCAATAACTTTCTACTTTACCAAAGCAATCTAAAAAGTTTAACAATAAGAGAAATCAAGCCCTGGCTGGTGGCACAAGTAGATACAGCACCAGCCCTGCAAACCCAAAGGTCACTGGTTCCATTCCCCAGCCAGGGCACATAACCAGGTTGCAAGCCAGGTCTCCAGCCAGGTCCGTAGCTGGATGCAGGTGAAAGGCAACCATACATTGATGTCTCTCTCAGCCTCTCTCAAAATAATTTTTAAAAAAACTTAAAAAAGAAAAACCAAATGTACATATGAGAAAAAAATTAATGACTATATCATTAAGTTGAGAAACACTGAAAAGATTGCTCACACATTCATTTTATGTTTTTTTTAAGTGATAGCCAATGAAGAACACAAAATAAAGTTTTCAAACTTAAAATAATTAAATAGTATTGACCTCATAAGAATATCCAAAAAATTAGCTAAAATAATTTTAAGGCATTAAACAGTAAGATAACAAAAATAATTTGCTTAAATTATGTATAAATAATAAGCATGAGTGAATAAAGTAAGAAAAATTTTTTCAAATTCATAAAAGAATAATTCTTAGCTACTTAGGAAATCCAAGGTAATTGACTAAGATAATTTTATTTAAAAAAATGATCATGTACATATGAAATCAAAACACTTTCTAGCCCTGGCTGGTGGCACAGTGGATAAGGCACCAGCCTGCAAACCCAGAGGTCGCTGGTTCGATTCCCAGCTGGGGCATATAACCAGGTTGCAAGCCAGGTATCCAGCCAGATCCATAGCTGGAGGCAAGTGAAAGGCAACCATGCATTGATGTCTCTCTCCCTCTCTGCCTCTCTTTCTTGCTTCCTCTTTCTCTCTAAAAATAATAAATTAAATCTTAAAAAAAAAAACACTTTCTATATACATGCAACATTTAGATGTTATACATTATGGCAGAAATTCCCAGGCAAATCACACAGTTTAAATATATTGTTAACTTTCTGCACTATTTCAAAATCGCAGCAATTTAAAAGTTTAAGGCATTTATAAGGAAGAAAGGAATGAGACCAAGGAGAAATAAAAGCAGAAAGAAATTCACAGAGTTTTAAAAAAACAAACAGGTGAGTCAGATAAGAAAAAAGATAAAACACTAATTCCCTCTGGGAGGAGAAGCCAAAAATCAACCTTCAGGTCATCCAAAAACCAAAAGCTGTCTTTGCCTCTGCAGTTGAGAGAACAGGGGGAGATGATAATGGGTCTCGCAGAACTTATATTTTTTAAAAATCAGGTAAAGTCCTATATGCCCACTCCATCCTCCTATGTATGTGAGAAAAGCCTTTAATACAAAAAATGGAACCCAGGGAAAAGAAAGGGAAGGGGAAGAAGTAAAGGCATTTTCAAAGGATATATGATTAATGTTCCCAGAGAAGTTTTTTGAAAAGATTATGCATTCTTGAAAAAAGAGAAGGAACCCTGGCTGGTGGCTCAGTTAATAGACACCAGCCTGTGAACACAAAGGTTGCTGGTTTGATTCCCAGCCAGGTCACAGAACCAGGTTGCAAACCAGGTCTCCAGCTAGCTCCGTAGCTGGAAGCAGGTAAAGGCAACCATACATTGATGTTTGTCTCCCTTTCTTCCTCCCTCCCTGCCCTTTCTCTAAAAATAATGAATAAAATCTTTAAAAAGAAAAGAAAAGAAAAAGAAAGAATGATAAAGACTAGTAAAATATTCACTAAAAGACTAGTGAACATTTAAAATATCACAAGAGAAATAAAAATTAAGTGGAATGGAAAAATAAATTTAAAAAAGATTTCATAAAAATAAAGAAATGGAAAGCAGAAGGGAAAGTATTTTAAGTAGATTATTTTTCAAGAAGTCTATTATACATATAATAGAATTCAAGAAACAAAAGTGCAGATAAAATGGAAGTGGAGGAAAAACTATAATAAGCTACATAAAATTTCCAGCTATTAAAGGATTTACTGAATACATAGTACATTGAATGGGGGGGAAATTCACACCAAAGTACACTACGTAAAATTTCAGAATGTCTGAAAGGAAAAACTTGTATGTCAACTTTAAGAGGAAAAAATGTCATGTGAAAGGAATGAGAGTAAAAATAGTATTTCATATTGTACTACAGCTATATATATATATATAGTTGTTCCATTGGGACAGATTAATGGCCCACTATTAGGATAAGCTAGGAGAAGAATACATGGGACTTCACAATTTTTTTCAACTTCTTGTTAGCCTATAATTATTTTAAAATAATTTTTAAAAATATCCTATGACACTTGAACAGTACTAGAAGCTAAAGACAATGAGCTTACTTAGAAAAGCCTTCATAAATCTGATATAAAATTCTAATCTAGAATTGTATACCCAGCCAGAAAATTAAATATATTTTCAGATGTGCAAAGTCTCAAATAATTTTACTCCAATGACCAATTTTTTATATCACTGAGAAATGTTCCTTGCCAAATTAAGAGAATAAATCTAGAATATTCATGAAATCTAAGAGCAAAAGAGAGTCTGAGAAAATCTTCACAATGATGCTGAAAACGTATCTCTGAACTATACTGCTGCAAAGCCAATAAGCAAAAGACCAAATTGTGGGGGTAGAAGTCCCCCTGAAGTGATAGCTCCAAAAATAAATAAATGAAGCCGATATAACATCTGATATGTTTGAACTCTTTAAGAAGAGATTTCTATTTCTGGTGAAACTATGGAGGTAAATAATAGGTGTGTAGAAGAAAACAAGGCAAAAAATATATCATTTATCAATTAAAACAACAACAACATATGACCAAGGTAAGCAATGTACAATCAGTGTATCAATATGAACAACGTCATAATAGTAAAAGCACTGAGAAGTAACTTAACTAAAAATGATGATGTTGAATAATAGATATAACAAGGCTAAATACTCATCTTTCACAATAGGAATCAATGTATAATATCTGAAATTCAAAGGCTAAAAAATAGTAATTTGAGAATGCTACTTAGAAATGTAGAGGAAAGGGGGAGATATAGTTGAGGGTAAAAGAGGGATAAATGGTGACAGGAGACTTGACTTTGAGTGGTGACACACAATACAATATATAGAATAGGACACCTGAAACCTATTTAATTTTATTAACCAATGTCATCCCTATAAACTCAATATAAAGTTTTTTTTTTAATTGAAGAAGAAAAACCAAAAATAAAAAACATTAAAATACTGAAAATGGCTTCCATTGGATTATAACAATCAGTGCCAGAATGAAGCAGAGGGTTCTCTTTTCTCATGATAAGCCGTGAAGAATTATTTGACTTTTAAATGAAATACTTTGAATAAAATTAGATTAAATTTAAAAGGAAAGATAAAGAAGCCTCTAGGTTTTTTTGAGAGAAGGTGAGCAATACCTAATTCATCCACCTTCAGCTTCCCATTTAAATAGCTGTAAAAGCAGTGTTTTTAGGATTCAAGATTTCAAAAGTTCTAGAAACTTAATTTATAAAAAGCCACCCATTTTCAAAAAGTCTGTTTGTAATGGAATCAGTGAAATGTGGGAAGAATCCCCTTGCAGGGGAAATGCTGTAGTCAAAAATACGTGAGATCTAAATTTGGGCAGATTCCCTTCACTCATCAAAAAGAAAGGAACCTCCAACCTGGGGTGTGGGAGATGTTTTCCAGTAGAATCACAGCTCCTCCAGTAACCTCCTCCCCATCACCTTTCCCTTTAATAATTTTGTTGGCACCAGTTTGGGAAATAACTTTCCTGGTAATGGACTTGCTCTAAAAGGCACTTCTACCTGGTTAACCACGTAGAAGACCCATAGAATGGAGGACCTGAAAAACTGCAATTTGGTTTGGTTTAGGGCTTTGCTTTGCTTTAATGCACCATTTCTAACAAGGGAAGAATATTGAAAAGCTTAAGAATATTTTTAAAATAATTTTTTATTTCTCACCCAAATAAGTGCAAAAACATAAAACCAGGAATTCCTCCTTCTGCCTAAAATATCCAAATTAAATACCTACAAATAATCAGGCTAGGAGTCTTGCAGGTACAAGTAAAGGAGGAATCTTTTCCCCCAGCAGGTCTTTCCTGATCACCTTGTCAAACACTGCAAGCACCCACACACTTACCCCACTTCTTATACCTGTCTTACTTTTTTTAGAACACTTATTATCTAACATACTATGATGTGCATTTTTTTTTTTTTTTTTTTTTTTTTTAATGTATATTCGATTCTCTTTCTCCTTCCTCTGCAACAAGAATGTGAACTCCTGGGGGTGGAGATCTGTCTTGTCCATTTTTCCTGAGGCCACCTAATGGCTAGAATGATGACTGGCACATAGAATACAATAGGTATTTGGTAAATCAGTGAGTGAATTATAACAGGCATGAGGTAGAGCCAAGAAAGGAACCAAGGGCCAGCCACAAACCCAATTTACAGAGATGAAGCCTGGAAGAAACTTTACTCTTAGAAAAATAAAATTTACAAAAGAAGACAAAAGATTATAAGGCCTATTAAAATAGCTTTAATCTAAGGACCTAAGATAGGACAGGCATTTTTTTAAATTTTATGTTTAATGGGTGATATATTCAAATATTTCAAGATCAAAACCATGTAAAGAGACATAAGCAGGGACATTTAGCTCCCATCCCTGTACCCTTCCTTCCAGTTGGGTCACTATTGGTCACTCAGTTCCTGTACTTTCTTCTAGTGTTTCTTAATATAAATTCTTATTTTTCCTTCGTTTCAGAAATGGTTTTTTGATTAGTATTTTAAAATGTCTATTCTCACCCATGTTTTTGGTTTTATTTTTCAGGAATTTCAAATGTTTATATATTAAATCTGTTTTCCTATCTCCTAAGGATAAAATTTCTTTCTAATCTTTAAAACTCTCTTGATTTTTGCCTATTTTTTTCTTCTTTTGACCATTAACCCATATCATTTTTGCTACAATGTGCATTCACTCTTGCATCTTTGTAATTTAGTCTTCATTCTGAAATGTTTTCCCCATTTCTTTCTGCCACTTTCCATTTTTTCTGCCACTGAATTCTGCCACTTCCCATTTTTTTTCCTCCTCTTTTCTAGTCATTGGTTCCTATGGTCTGGCTATATCGTCCACTGAATTCTTCTATATTATTTTCAGTCTGCCTTCATAGTTTTAATTACTTCATTAAACTTTTATTATTCAAATTAGAATTAGGTAATTATTTTTCTTCTACTTTTCTGGCATGCTTTCTATCTAGAAAAATTTTTGTATATATTATTTTTCCACAGTTGCATCATATAGAAATCAGATTTATCCTTTTATATAATTAATGTTTGGAAGAGCTAAATTTGTTTAAACTAGCTTTTAGCAGGAAGTTCTGGAATAGACAGAAAGGGCCAGCATAGCTGCCCAAGTTTCACTGACTGAGTGGATCTCTCCTTAATTTCTTTAAAATATAACCTCCTAGGGATGTGGGGAGCGGGATACTGGGACTTGTTTAACTTGTATGTCATTTCAGTTTTGCGAATTAAAAAGTTCTGGAGATTGTGCAACAATGTGAATGTATACAACATTACTGAATTGTACACTAAAAAAATGACTAACGGTCAACTTTATGTGTTTTTTACGACAATTGAAAGTTCTTTTTTAAAAATTAAAATGAATATATTATTTACATATTTTAAATATATTTTCATGCTATATTTATAATAGGTAAATCATATATATCCTGTGTAGCCATACTATGCCACTCTTATATCCCAGAGCCTCACCTAGTTCACAAGGCTTCTTTCATCACTCTGGTTTTCCTGGCACTCTCCCTGGGTCACACTGTGAAGGAATGAATGTAGCTTCCCTTCAAGTGTGATCCTTGTCTTCTAGGAGAAGGTGCTCTCTGAGGTTTGCCATTTTAGGATGTTTCTAAAGACTTTCTCTCTTTCTCTGTTTCCCCAAATACTCACGACATGAATTTCAATTCTCCTCATAGAAATTCCAACTTAGGAAAGGATACTTAGTCTGGAAGGAAATATTTGTTAGTCATTTCTGAAACCTTTCACTACTTAGTCTTACTTTGACTCAAATCTTAAGTGACATTAAGTGAAGGAAAAATAAGGTGAACAGCATGATAATAGCTAACTTTAATAATTCTCTTAGTAGAACAAATACAGAAATAAAGGAGGCTAAAGATATTTTTTGGAAAGGTAGCAATATAAAGAAGCAAAGTACCAACCTACATATATACATATAAATATACCACACATACATACACACACACGCATTGAATAAAAAGCTATATAGATAATGACTTGGCAGGAGAGGAACAATTAGAGATATAGATCAATTATATATAAATATGCAATAGAAATGCATGTAGAGAATGTCTTGGTGAGAAAGGAACAATGAGAGATATAAGATCAATAATGTGGCTTTTGTAGTAGTCTAGGTGAGAAATGGTGGGATATATGAGAAGGCGACAAACCAAAGAAACTGTCAGACTTAACACATTGTTGACCAGTCACAAAAAAATCTCATGTTTTCAAGCCCAAAGATTGCTGACTGATAGCAAGTTAACGTGTGTTTGCACTTGAATTAGTTTATATAATTTTTAAAACTAAAAGTAATATAGGATTTTTCTAAAAATTTTCTTAATCATGTTCAATTGTATGTATTATAAAAATTTTTTCTATATATTCTGGGTTTTATCACAGTTTTAGTATAGCAAAAATATCAAATATGGTGCATCATAATGGTGAAGAATTTTTCCATGAATTGTATGCATTTTTTCTGATTGAGTAACTTTGAAGTATACTCACATAGCAGTGATGTGAAAGATCAGAAGATAGACCACCAAAATGGCCAAAAAAAAATGTGATAGATCCTTGGCTGGTGGCACAGTGGATAAGGTGCCAGCCTTCGAACCCAAAGATCACTGGTTTGATTCCCAACCAGGGCACATAACCAGGTTGCAAGCCAGGCTTCCAGTCAGGTCCGTAGTTGGAGGCAAGTGAAAGCCAACCATACATTGCTGTCTCTCCCTCTCTGCCTCTTTCCCTTCTGCTCTCTCTAAAAATAATTTTTAAAAACTCTTTAAGAAAAAAAAAAAAATCTTATTACTCCCCTTATTGTTCGGGGATTTCTCTAATTCTCAAACTGTGTTACAGTGAAAACATGTTCTAGGATGCTGTGTTGTACAAGGGTTTCCCCCAATTCTTGAACCATGTTAGAGCAAAATCATGTTATAAAAGTGCCATGTTAGTAGTGGATAAGGCGCCAGCCTGTGAACTGAAAGGTCGCTGGTTTGATTCCCCAGCCAGGACAACATAACCATGTTGCAAGACAGGTCTCCAGCCAGGTCTGTAGCTGGAGGCAGGTGAAAGGCAACAGTACATTATTGTTTCTGTTTCTTTCCCTCTCTGCCTCTCTCTCTTCCTCTCTCTGGAAATAATAAATAAAACCTTAAAAAAAAAAAAAAAAAAAAAAGAATTGTGATAGAATCTGATAGCAAAAGTGATTTTGGAGAAAAGTAGACAGAAAGTAACATTACCCCAACCTTGGGTGATTATACAAATATTTCTGGTGTAAGTATTCAACTTAGTGATCCACAGAGTATCATTGAAGTAATAAATTTACTTTTTGATAATTATTTTTAATTTAATTGCTTCCCAAACCAATTTATACCAATGCCAAGTGAAAAAAAAAAAAAAAAAAACCTTTATAAAACATCTGCTAAAACTTTACTATGAATAGAAGTTACCACTAGTATATGAAGAAGTTTCTAGGTTTATTGGTATTGATGGGACAAACAAAAAAAACCTCATTGGAGAGATTACTAGTCAACCTTTGTTTGAAGCACCCATATTTCCTAAAACCATGACCAGAATGAGGTTCAAGCGAATCCTTACTTTTTCTCATCTTAGTAATAATTCACAAGCTATATCTAGTAAAGACAGATTTTACAAAATTAGGCCTCTTTTGGATTACTTTATTTCAAAATTTCAGTCTTTGTATAGACCTAAACAGGAGTTATCCCTAGATGAAGCAATGATACCATATAGAGGGCGTATCAGCTTCAGAACATATAATCCAGCAAAGGTAACAAAATACGGAATTTTAATGGGAATGCTTTGTAAAAGTGGGACTGGCTACATTTGAAACTTCAAAATCTATTCAGGTGAAGGCAAAAAGCTACAAGAAACTATTTTTTTAGAGCCATATTTTTATTCTTGGCATCATGTTTACCAGGATAATTATTATAACAGCATGTCTACTGCTGAAATATTATTGGAAAAGAAAACACTGGTCTGTGGTACTATAAGGGAGAACCATGTCTTGCCAAAAGAACTGAAAGAAAAATCAAAGAATCTTCAGAGAGAGGAAATGACGGAAAGGACACATTCTTCTTATCACATAGAAAGGCAAAAAGCTAGTGCATATGATCTCAACAATTCACAATGCTTCTATGAAATCCACTGGAAAGCAATCTATGGATGACATAATTAAACCCACATGCATATTAGATTACAACAAATTCATGAAAGGGGAAAATTAAGCAGACTGGTATTTGGCTAACAGCAATAACTTATGAAAAAGTTTTAAATGGTATAAAAAACAATTCTTTTTGATCAATGTGCTTTATTTAATGCATTCAAAATTTGCTCTCACTACAATTTACAAAATGAAAATAAATACAAACAATTTCTACTCCAAGTTGCTAGGGAATGGATAACCAATAATTCAAATGAATGTAGCACAGAATCTGACACTTCTTCCAGTACCTCTAAAAGCACCCCTTACAAAGATTCACCTTTTAGGTCTTCAGGAAAATTAAAAGGCTAAGTTTTACTTATTTATTTTATTTATATTATTTTTTAAAGATTTTATTTATTTATTTATTTTAGAAAGAGGGAAAGGGAGAGAGGCAGAGAGGGAGAGAGACATCAATGTATGGTTGCCTTTCACCTGCCTCCAGCCACAGACCTGATTGGAGACCTGGTTTGCAACCTGGTTATGTGCCCTGGCTGGGGAATTGAACCTGCGACCTTTGGGTTCGCAGGCCAGCGCCTTATCCACTGTGCTACCAGCCAGGGCAGGCCAAGTTTTAGAAAACATAATCACTGGCATAATGAAGAATCCCACTAGAACATGTAGAGTATGCTCTTCAAAAGGAGAGTGCAGCAAAATTAGATATATTTACAAAACAAACACATTGTGCATTATAGCATGTAGGTGAATGCTATACAGTTTATCATACCAAAAAAAGTTATTAAAAATTATAAAGAAGATATGTACAAAGCAACATTTCAATACATTATGTATAAATAAAGTATACTGAAGTTTATTTAGATTATTTCATTTTCATATTCAGTTATGAAAAATTAGCCAGTGACAATGGATAGCTTTTGTATAAAATTGCCAGTCAACAATGTGTTAAGATACATGGAGGAAAAAGAGCTGAAGAAATTGTTGATATTTTCTCTTATAGTAACATAAGATTGATGTTATAGGCTATTATGTTATAGGGCATAAGGATAGATGGCACAGAGATAGGAACATGGACATTTTATCCATAATATCACAGGATGAGAGCACACAAAAATAGTTACACTTGCACATAGGAGTTGCTGTCTAATGATTTATATTTTCTGTTAAGTTGGCATTTTGTAAGTGAAGAAAGAGCACAAATCTGTCTGGAAAAAGTCTAGCCATTGTTAATATAACAAGAACAGTCGGCACAGCATTGATGTAACCTGGCAGCCAAGGAGGGTGGACTGGAATGCACACATATAAACAATGATGACTTCACTGTACTAATCAGTGGGGGTGGTAGACACCACTGAGTGAGCATGTGTACTGTACAGCTGTCACATTCAAAATGACCCATTGAGTAGAGCAACAAATCGGCATTAGATTTTGTGTTAAGCTTGAACATTTCTCCTCAGAAACTATTCAGATGATTCAGAAGGCCACAGTTATGGGCAACTGGTGATTGGCAGCTTCATCATGACAATGTGCCTGCCCACTCACGCATGATGTCTCATGCAGAGTTTTTTGATGAAAAAAACATCAATTTATCTGGGTGACTCAAACCATGCCCCACCAGCCCAGATTTGGCATCTTGTGACTTCTGGCTTTTCCCAAAATTAAAGTCACCTTTGAAAGGGAAGAGATTTCAGACTGTCAATGAGATTCAGAAAAATACTATAGGATAGCTGATGGCAATTGGGAGAACTATGTGAGATCCCAAGGTGCCTACTTGAAAGGGGATTGAGGCATTGTTATCTTATGAACAATGTTTCTTGTATCTTTTTTCTTCTTCAGTAAGTGTCTATTTTTCATATTACATGGTAATATATATATAATTTATCAGAAACTTTTGAGCCAATACTCAAGGCTATTTTAGAGCAAACTACAATTAGAGCCATATCCCAAACCATATTCCAAAATAAATTTCAAGTATATTAAAAAGTTATATTTAATATATGAAATAACAATAAAAATGTTTAATATATATATAGCAAATATATTTCATCTTGGCATGGAGAACAAATAAAAGCAAAAACAGAAGCCATATAGTATAGTAAATATAACTACATAAAAATAAAATACCTGGCTGGTGTGACTCAGTGGATTGGCACCAGCCCACGAACCTAAGGGTTGCTGGTTCAATTCCCAGTCAGGGCACATAACCAGGTTGCAAGCCAGGTTCTTAGCTGGAGGTAGGTGAAAGGCAACCATACACTCATGCTTCTCTCCCTTTCTTCCTCCCTCCCTTTGCTCAGAAAATAATGAATAAACTTGAAAAAATAACAATAACAAAAAAAGTCTTCAAAAAATGAATAAAGTAAAAAATAAAATATATGTATGGTTAAGAAAATACTATATAAAAATAGGAAAATAATTGCATCATGTATAAATAAAAAAGGATCCAATATTCTTGAATAAAAAAATATTCTTAGAAACAATTACTAAAAATATGAGCATGTACATTTAAAAAATAGGCAAAGAATACAAATAGGCAACTTAAAAATTAATGGCCATTACCTCTAAGAAAAAATATTCATCTTCAAAAGCAATCAAAAAAACATAAATTAATAGTAAGATACCGTATTTATCTATCAATGTTTGAAATGTGATTATTTAAATAACTATGAGGATACAGGGCAATATAATTTTCACATCAGCTGACACTGTAAACTGATACAACTTGTCCAGAAGGTATTCAGAAAATATGTATCAATATTACATTTTTTATTTAATTATTTCTCTTCTATTAAATTTATTCTAAATGCAAAATAATGTATATAAAGGTTACATGTGATTATTGATATTGATAATAATATTGTTTATAATATTAAAACTGGGGAAACTATAAAGCTTCTAAAGTAAAGGTTGGCAAAAAATATTCATTATTATGATGAATATGCCATTAAATATAGTCACTGAACAATGTTCAATGACTTGGAAAATTGGTCTCAATAATGTTAAAGGAGAAGATAATTAAATTGTATTATAGCAGATATAGCATGTCCCAAATTTACTTTTTACTGACATATTTAATCAAAGAATTATAAATAAACTTATAAAATACTAACAAAAGTTATATACCTTTTTGTATCTGTATGCTCTAAATGTTTCACAATAAACCTTAATATTTTGTAATTAAGAAAAATTATTGAATTGATACATAAAGAAAATTGGTTTCCAAATTTTTCCTTCATCATTCCTTTTTTAATGTTTTTATTGATTGATTTTAAAGAGAGAGAGAAGGAAAGAGAGAGAGAGATGGAGAGAGAGAAATTGCAGTATCAATTTGTTGTTCACCAATTTGTGCAGTCACTGGTTGATTCCTGCATGTGCCCTGATCAGGATAAAACCCACAACCTTGGCATATTGGAACAATGCCTAATCCATTGAGCCACCAAACTAGGTCCATCATTCCTTTTTATACTCTATCCCTTTTTATTGATTTTCCCTCTCAACCAGTTTTTCCTATTGTAAAGACTTCATAGATACATTTATAGGTTTTAAAATGAAGGATTCATTGGAAAAGAGAAAATGGCAAACATGTTACTGGTGTGTGTATTTCTAGTTAGTTATATTAATAAATTATCCAAATCTTGAAATTTATGAAATATATACATGGCTTTTAAGCATAAGTTTTAAATAAAATTAACCTCTCTACCTTAGAATATTTTTTATTCCTCAAGACTAAGGCAATATTTTTCTATACATCGTGTTTACAAACCTAATTGCACATCAGGATCACTAGAGAAATTTTCAAAATGACAAGCCCTGGGCCCACCTCTAGGTGTTCTATGCCAGCAGTCCTGGGGCCCTGATATAAAACTCTATTTCTAAGAAGTTCTTATAATATTTTATGGTTCTGATAATAAACCAGGTCAGGAAAATGCAGCTTTGGATGATTAATAATCCCATTCTTTGAATTTGCTCCACCTTTCACCTATATGAGTAATAACAAAAGTAACACTAGAAAAATTGCAAAGTGAAGTGTCTTTGAAAACTGACATAAATGAAACTAAGTTTGTCTAAAGGAAATTTACAAAGTTATCTAACTACTATTTTTATACAGCTTGCATCATTTTAAAAAGTTACTCAGCAGAACTATGAGAATATTCTAAGTCAAAACTACGGAAGGTCTATAAGAAAGAACCTTTCTTTTGTATTCTTATAACAGAGCTAAATGATAACAAGAGTCTATCTTTGACCATTAGTGAAGAAAAAAGCCAAGGGCTGATATCTATTATGTTCTAAAAGTAGATTGCTTCCCATTTTTGGAATATTTTATATTGTAAGAAAAGTACATTCAATATTTAGTATGAATGAAAGGCCTAAGATTTCTTAATCACTAAATCAAGAAAAAAAATTAGTTTCGTTGAGTTCATAAAATTCTATGAGTTAACATTAAAAGAGCATAATATATGCATCTAGAAGAAATGTTAGCATGCAGAAATTTCCCCCAGAAAACTGAAGAAAACCTTTCTTTGTACAGAGCCATAATCTGTAATAGAATTGGAATTCTAAATTCTAATAGAAAATATTATGTGTAATATTGTACATTAATGGTTTTATAAGAAAACAGTCATGAGGCTGGATTTTTTAATGTATTAGCAGCAAACATAGTAATAATTGAGCCATATATAGTTGCTATTTTTATTTTTGTTTTTTGTTTTATTTTGTTTTTAAAGATTTTATTTACAATTTTCATAGGGAGGGGAAGGGAGAGGGGTCGAGAGGGATCAATGTATGGTTGCTTTCACCTGCCTCCAGCTACGGACCTGGCTGGAGACCTGGCTGGAGACCTGGCTGGAGACCTAGCTTGCAACCTGGTTATGTGCCCTGACTGGGAATCGAACCAGTGACCTTTGGGTTCACAGGCTGGTTATAGTTGCTTGTTTATTTGATCAAATTAGTACTAGTGCAGCATGGTCTTATGACAGATTTTACCAGATGAAATGTGATGACTTGCATTCTAAGGTTCTTTAAAACTTTCAAAGTCTGGGATTAATAAAAGGTTTTAAGTATGTGAAGAGAGATGATATTAATATCCTGAAAAGAAAGCCAAAGAGTTAGAAAAAAGTTAAGCCAAGTTGATGTCAGTATTTAGACTACTTAGGGGAACTATTTAAAAAAAATAAAAACAAACAGGAAACTGAATGTTGAACTTAGATGGTAGTGTCATTTCTTTGCAACTGCAATGGCTACAAAAGTGACATACATTTTCTTTAATGTATTATGTAGAGAAAATTGTTAAGACAAGAAGAACTCCTGTTTGGTGTTCTGGAAATAATATTAGAGTTAAGTGATCTCAGAATTTGGTTCACACAAACTTGGTGTGAATTTAAGAAAAATCACTTATACTCCATGAACATTAATTTAGTAACCATGTATAGAGGCAGGATGATGGTTCAAACCTTGGATTTTGGGGCAAGATGCCAGGCTTGAATCTCGGCTGTGCCATATACAAGATACACAGTCTTGTGCAAGTTCATGTTTCTGTGGCTTGGTTCCCTTGCATGCAGAATGGGAATAGTAATAACACTTCACTGCACAGGCTTATTGAGAGAGTTGAGTGATTTATTTTGTTAAGCACTTAGAAGAATGCCTGAAACATAGTAGTAATTGTTTCAGCAATTATATAATGGGAACTTTGATCCATAACTCAGTGATTTCAAATTACTCTGAACTATGAGACCTTGGTTCACATGAAGTGTCATATAGATGTTTAGTAATAAAAATACATGGAAATAGAGATGTTTTCATTAAACAGGGGCAGAGGGGTTGAGACTCATAATTTCCTTCTTCCCAACCCTTCCCAGGTGACCCCCTACACAACATCAAGAAACCACAAAACAATGAAGCACAGTTTAAAAACCCTAATGAGCACTTCCAGAAGTGTCATAGGTTACATATCAATTGGGAATTGTGACTAGTAATAGAAATCTGACAACAGTGGGATTTATTCCCTCATCTAGAAGAAGTTCAGCAATGGATGAATAAGGCCATTTGGCAGCTCTTTAATGTCACCAGGAAACCATGCTCTCACTTGTCCTCTGGAGCTACAGTCATTTTATTCATGATCCAGATGAGAAAGGAGGGAAAAGGGAAAAAATAACTTTCTAATATGCCTCATCAAACACTTCTATTACAACCCCATTATTCATCCCTTGATACAGAAGAAGGTTGGAAATAGAATCTTTTAATTGAGTGTATCTCTATATGAATTAAGTAAGGATTCTGTTACTATTGAAGGAAAGAATGAATTATGCTAGTCAATTGCCTTCTACATATAAATTTTAAAATACCATTGTGTTTTATGAGTAAAAAGAATGTTAAGGCTACCTTTTTAACAATGAATCAAGGACAGTGGTAAAAGGGTAATATGTCAGTCAAAACGTGATTCTTTTAGGCCCTGGCTGGTGGCTCAGTGGATAGACCTGGCCTGCAAACCCAAAGGTTGCTAGTTCAATTCCCAGTCAGGGTGCATAACCAGGTTGTGAGCCAGGTCTTCAGCCAGGTTTGTAGCTGGAAGCAGATGAGATGCAACCATACATGAATGTTTCTCTCCCTTTCTTCCTCCCTCCCTGACCTTCTCTCTAAAAAATAATGAATAAAATCTTTTTTAAAAATGTGATTCTTTTCATTGGCTTTTAATCACCATTAATTTTTATATGATTTCTGAAAAAAAGGGTAGTAATCCTTTAGTAAATAAAATAGTTCTTAATAGATATATGCCAACAGGTTTAAAGTATTTTCTTCTTAGCCAGAGGGATAAAAATTTAAATAGATGTCCATCTACAAGATAAAGGTTAATTTCAAATTATAAAATAGATAATATATACATGTAAATAGGATAATTTTCATTGCATAGCTGATTTAAAATAGAAGATAATTCTTTTTTATTACTCTGAACTTCAATTTCTTCATCCACATTATGAGGGATTTAATCCAAATGATAATTGAGATTGCTTAAAACTCAAGCATTCTATAAGACAATATGAAACTCCCTTAATTAAAAAACATTTTAAGAAATCTAAGATAGTGGAAAAGTAAGTGGAAGCTGCACTAACTTCCTCCCAGAACCAACCTGGATTTACAAATAAATTATAGAGAAATCCTCTTGAATAACCAACTGAACACTAACTGGAGAGAAGCCTTATAACCATGGACAGAACAGAAGAAAACACTTCACCACCATGTAACTAATAGGCAGTGCAGAGAAAATGTGAGAGGGCTGGCTGAGCTCCCAGGAGCAGCAGCTAAAGTTCTAGAGGGATATTTCAGTGGCTAGTAGTTTACCCTGAGAAGTGTGGAGTCTAAATCCCAAGCTGGGGAACCAGAGCTGAAAAGGAACCCAGATAATATCCAGATATGAAAAGCAACAGGGTGGCTGAATAGGAACTCAGATAACATCCAGCTGTAAAAAGCAGCAGGGTGTCTGTCTGCCAGGTAGAGATGGCTGGAGACTCAGAGAGCCTCAACAAGGGCAACACACAAAATTTTGTTTGCAGCCACTTACCCTGGGCTCCAGCACAGGGAGAGCAGAGTGGACTAGAGACACTTGAAGAGAGTCTGGGGCTGAACTCTGGGGAAAAACCTAACAGAACAGCTACCAGGATCCTTATGCTGAGTCACTCCCCATATTGCAGGAACCATCTTTCTCAAGCTGAGCACTCCAATCCAAGGGGCATCAACCTAAGGAGAAAGAACAGCCCTACTTAGAGGAGTTACTCTACCCCACCCTGTGGTGCTTAAACTGGACTGCTTACTACAACTTGGTTAGATTAAAAACTGATCTGTTTAATGACTGATTATTTTAACATCTAAGGTGGAAATTACAAAGAAGCAGCCAAAATGATAAGAGAAAGAAATAGACTCCAAGTGGGAAAGCAAGAATTTTTCAGAATAACTAGATGAGATGGAGCCAAGCTATTTGTCAGAGATTTTAATGATTATGAGGATATTCAGCAGCATGAAAAAAAGACATAGAAACCAAAGAAAGAACCAGTAAGAAATAAATAATATAATATCTGAGGTACATAACACACTGGAAGGAATAAACAATAGGCTACATGAAGCAGAGGATCGAATCAGTGTTTTGGAAGAAAAGGTAGAAAAAATCACATAGGCAGAGCAATAAAAAAGAGAGAGAGAGAGAAAAGAATTTTTAAAATGAGATTTTAAGAAACATTTTGGACAACATAAAGCATAACAACATCTGCATCATGGGAACAACAGAAGAAGAAGAGAGTGAGCAAGAGATGGAGAAACGATTTGAAGAAATAATGACTGAAAACTTCCCTAATCTGGAGAAGGAAATAGCCACACAAGTTCAGGAAGTTCAGAGAGTCCCAAACAAGTTGGATCCAGAGAGGCTTACACTGAGACACATTAAATCAAATGACAAGGCTTAAAGGCAGAAGGAGAATCCTAAAAGCCACAGAGAAAAGTAGGTAGATAAATAAAAGGGAGCATGAATTAGGCTGTTGTCTGATTTTTCAACAGAAACATTTCAGGCCAGAAGGAAGTGGTGTGAAATACTTAAGGTGATGAAAAGCAAAGACCCACAACAAAGGTTATTTTACCTAGCAAGGCTATCCTTTAAAATCAAAGGATAAATAAGGAATTTCCTAGATAAGAACATGCCAAAGAAGTTTGTTATCCCCAAACCAGTATTACAACAAATGAGGAGGAGGAGGAGAAGAGGGAGGGGGAGGAGGAAGGGGAGAGGAGGTGGAGAGGGCAAATAAGAAGGAAAAGAAACAGAGGAAAAGAGTCTAACAATAAAATGGCAATACATACACATCTATCACTATTCACCTTAAATATAAATGGCTTAAGTTTTCTACACAAAAGACATAGGGTAGCTATGGATAAGAAAATAAGGCACATATATATGCTGCCTCCAAGAAATCCATCTCAAATCAAAAAATACACACAGAGTAAAGGGTTGGAAAAGGTATTTCATGCGAATGGATAAGAAGGAAAAGCTGGAGTAGCGGTACTTATATCTGATAACATAGGCTTTAAAACCAATGCTATAGTAAGAGACAGAGAGGGACACAACCTAATGATTAAGGGAACAATATAGCAAGAGGTTATAACCCCAGTAAACATTTATGCACACAACATAAGAGAACCTAAATACATAAAACAAATCTTGATGGACATAAAAGGAGAGAGCACCAGAAATACAGTCATAGTTGGAAATCTTAACACCCCATTGACTTCAATAGATAGATCTTCCAGGCAGAAAATTAGCAAGGAGAAAATTAACAGGAAGATAAGCACCCTTAAATGTCACTCTGGATCAAATGCATTTAATTGATATCTTTAAAGTATTTCATCCCAAAGCAGCAGAATATACCATTTTCTTAAAAAGATTTTATTTATTTATTTTTAGAGAGAGGGGAAAGGAGGGAGAAAGGGAGGGAGAGAAACATCAATGTATGGTTGCCTTTCACCTGCTTCCAGCTACAGACCTGACTGGAGACTTGGCTTGCAATCTGATTCTGTGTCCTTACTGGGAATCGAACCAATGACCTTTGAGTTCACAGGCCAGCACCTGTCCACTGAGCCAGGGCCTAGAATATACACACTTTTAAATTGCACATGAAATGTTTTCTAGGATAACCACATTAGGACACAAAACAAGTCTCAATAAATTTAAGAAGATTTAAATCATATCAATCATCTTCTCTCAACATAGTGCTATGAAACTAGAAATCAGTCACAAGAAGAACATTGAAAATGCATAGACATGGAAGATAAACAATATATTATTAAACAACGAATGGGACAACAACAAGATCAAGAAATAACTCAAAAGATAAGTTGAAACAAATGAAAATGAGGACAATGGGAAAGCAATCCTAAAAGGGAAATTCATAGCATCACAGCGCTTTCTCAAAAATAAAAAGAAAGAAAGAAAGAAAGAAAGAAAGAAAGAAAGAAAGCTCAAATAAACAATTTAAGTCCACACTTAAAGGAACTTGAAAAAGAACAACAAACAAAGCCCAAGGTGAATAGAAGGAATGACATCATAAAGCTAGGAGCAGAAATAAATGAAGTAGAATCTAAAAAAGATATAAAAGATTAATGAGTACAAAGGCTGGTTCTTTGAAAAGATAATCAAGACTGACAAACTTTTAACCAGACTCAGCAAGAAAAAAAGAGAAAGGACCCAAATAAATGACATCAGAAATGAAAGAGAAGATGTATCAACTGATACCAAAGAAATACAAGGATTGTAAGAAAATATTATGAACAATTATATTCCAACAAACTGGACAACCTGGATGAAATGGATAAATTCCTAAAAACATACAGTCTTCCAAAACTAAATTGGGAAGAATCAGACAATCTGAATAGACAGATTACACATAATGAAATTTAAGCAGCAAACAAAACACTCCTAACAAAAACCCTGAAACAAGATGGCTTCGTAGGAATTTTACCTAACATTCCCAGATAACTAACACCTCTCCTTCTCAAATTATTTCATAAAATTCAATGTGAGACAAGGCTCTCAAACTCATTTTACAAGGCCAGCATTATCTTAATTCCAAACCCAGATATAGTCACTACATGGAAGGAAAATTATAGGCCAATATCCCTGATGAACATAGATGCTAAAATCCTCAACAATATCTTAGCTAACCAAATACAGCAATGCATTAAAAAGATCATACACCATGATAAAGTGTATGGGATTTATTCTGGGAATGCAAGATTGGTATAACATTAACAAATCAATAAATGTGATTCACCACATAACCAAAATGAAGGGTAAAAACTATATGATTATATCAATACATGCCAAAAGAGCTTTTGATAAAATTCAGCACCCATTTATGATCAAAATTCTCAGTGAAGTGGAAATAGAGTGAACATACCTAAACATAAAAAAGGCCATATATGACAAATCCAATGCCAGCATCACACTCAATGGGTAAAAGCTATAAGTGTTTCCCTTAAAATTGGGAAATAAAGAGGGATGCCTGCTTTCACCTCTTTCATTCAACATAGTACTGGATGTCCTAGCCATAGCAATCAGATAAGAAGAAGAAATAAAAGGCATCCAACTTGAAAAGGAAGAAGTAAAACTATCTTACAGATGACAGGATACTGTACATAGAGAACCCCATGGAGTCCACCAAGAAACTACTAAAACTGATTAATTGAATTCAGCAAAGTAGCAGGATACAAAATTAATATACAGAAATCAATTGTTTTTTTATATGCCAATAATGAACAGAAAGGGAAAGGTTTTTTTAATCCCATTTACAATTGCTTCAAAAAGAATAAAATACTTAGTAATAAACCTAACCAAGGATGAAAAGGACCTATACAATGAAAATAATGACACTGAAGAAAGAAATTGAATTAAAAAGGTACAAGTGATTGGAAGCATATACCATGTCTATGGATAGGAAGAATTAACATTATTAAAATGTGAATACTACCCAAAGCAATCATTGATGCAACATAAACCCTATCAATATTCTAATGATATATTTCACAGGACTAGAAAAAATGTTTCAAAAATGTATATGGAACCACAAAAGGCCCCTCATAGCAATAGGGATTCTAAGAAGAACAAAGTTGGAGGAGTCAGGCTAACAAGTATCAAACTATACTACAAGGCTACAGTAATCAAAACAGCCTGGTACTAGCATAAAAACAGCCATATAGAAAAATGAAACAGAATAGAGAGCCTAGAAATAAACCCACACCTTATAATCACTTAATATTTGACAGAGGAAGCAAGCACATACAACAGGCTAAAGGTATTTTATTCAATAAATGGTGTTCAGAAAATTGGACAGATACATGCAGAAAAATGAAACTAAACCTCCTTCTTACACCACACCCAAGAATAAACTCAAAATGAATCAAAGACTTAAATGTTAGACCCAGAACCATAAAAATCCTAGAAGAAAAGTTAGGCAGCATAATCTTGGACAATGCTCGTTGAAATTTTTTATTGGATATATCTCCCCAGTCATGGGAAACAAAGAAAAAATAAACAGAACTGCATCAAACTAAAAAGTTTTTTCATTGCAAAACAAATCATCAACAAAATTAAAAGTCCACAGAATGGAAGAATGTATTTATCAATACATCAAATAAGGGGTTAATTTCCAAATTTTATAAAGTACTAACAAAATTCAACACCAAAATAAACAACCCAATATGCAAAACCTGAATAGACATTTTTCCAAAAAGGACATCCAGGTGTCCAGTAGACATATGAAAAGATGCTCAATGTCATTAATCATCAGAGAAATACAAATTAAAACCATAATGAGATACCACCTCACATCTATCAGAATGGCTATTATCAATAAATTCACAAACAAGTGCTGGTGAAGATTTAGAGAAAGGAGAACCTTTTGCACTGTTGGTGGAAATATAGACTGGGGTAGCCACTATGGAAAGCAGTATGGAGATACCTCAAACAATTAAAAATGGATCTGCCTTTTGACTTGGTAATCCCACTTCTGGGAATATGTCCAAGGGAATCCAAAGCACTAGTTTGAAAGAACTCAAGCACCCCTATGTTCATTGCAAAGTTATTTACAATTACCAAGATACGGAAGCAGCCCAAGTGTTCACCAGTAGACAAGTGGATAAAACAACTATGGGTCATTTATGCAATGGAATTCTACTTGGTCATAAAAAAGAAGAAAATTTTACCTTTTGCAACAGTATAGATGGATCTGGAGAAGATTATGCTAAGTGAAATATGCCAGCCAGAAAAAGACAATACCATATGATTTCACTCTTATGTGGAATCTACTGAACAAACTGAACAAGAAAAACAGAGACTGATTCATAGATGGAGAGTAGATGACAGCTAGTGTGCAGAGGTTGGGAGTGGGATCAGTGGGTAGAAGAAGAATTGAACAAAAAGGAAAAAGGACTCATGGACAACAGTGTGGTTATTGCTAGGGAAGGGGAGGTAAAAGGGGACTAAATGGTAATAGGAAAAATATAATAAAGATTAAATTTAAATAGAAAATAAATAAGCCCTGGCTGGTGGCTCAGTGGATGAGGTGCTGGCCTGTGAACCCAGGGGTTGCTGGTTCAATTCCCAGGCAGTGCACATGATGGGGTTGTAGGCCAGGTCTCCAGCTGGGTCTGGAGGCAGGTTGTGGGGCAACATTGTATTGGTATCTCTCTCCTTCTTTGCCTCTTTCCCTTTCCCTTTCTCTGAAAATAATAAAATCTTTAAAAAAAATAAGAAAATAAATCAAAATTAAAAACATTTTAGAGGAGAAGAGCTTTACATACCTTTGAAAGTAAGCATTAAATATGTGATGTCAGGAATCTATGCTCTTACATAAAAAGCAGATCCAATATACTACTAGGATATTGACTACAGCTAATTAGTGCTCAAAGGCAAATGTCTTTGGGGAGTGTATTTTACCCCAATTACCAAACTAAATTTATACAACTGGAAAAGAGACGGGAAAATCTTGTCACCTTCACACTATTTACTTTTCCTAGCTCAGCCAATTGAAAATGATCCATACTCTTCATTAGCCAGATCCTTTGCGGTCCCCCTCTTTACAGAACCACTGCAGTTCATAGGGAATTATGGGAAATACAAATGAAATAGGGGATCAGCTGTCTGCCCTAGATAGTCTTAAAGCCTAGCAGAAAACAGAAAACCATTAGTTCAACAAATACTCACTGATCTACTGCATGTCACATT
>PVIW01002409.1:189124-221390 GCA_004026585.1 Noctilio leporinus
GGGGGGGGGGGGGGGGGGGGGGGGTCATAGAATATCTGTTGTTCTTACTAATGCTGCCAGCGAAGGTTCTTGTTAAATAAGGAAGTTCCTCTCTACAGGACATGTGAAAATCCACCTCTGGAATTTGTAAGAACAGGAAATTTGAAAAACATTGTCTGACCAAATTGTGAATAATACCCACTACCAAAATCAAATTCCCATTTAAAAAGCCAAAATGAGAATTGAGATATTTACCAAGCTCAGTTCTCTAATATAAGAGATGATAGTCTGTTATGCTGTGGTTAGCTTTTCTCATTATCACCTTTATATAGTATCCTCTCCCTCTTTTTCCTTTTCTCTTTTTAGCCTTGAATTTCTAATTTTGAATCTCTCAGAGTGAAAAACAACTGGAGGTGCCAGACTGAGCATGACATATATCTCAGAGATTTCCCCTTGCCTAAGTACACCATCTTTAGGAGTCCTGGGAGATGCCTTTATCACTCTCCTTTGATTTTTGTCTTGTATTTTATATTTTAAAATTAATACTTGAATCTCTGAACCATTTTGGAGCATTGTTGTTGTTATTTTATTAGAGGTACTCTAAATGAGAATATGACTTATGCCTGGATACTGGGGAATAGAACTAGAACAAAGAAAGGACACCCTCTACCCCAGAACAAACAGATTACCACCAATAAAGTTTCTTGGGATTGCCTGGTATCATGCACTAGACCAATTATATAAATACCTTCTGTGAAATACTTAGCTACTAAATCCATGGACTGAAATGTTAACATTACATTTGCTAACCATACACAAATTTTAGGAGACTCAAAATCTGGTAAGAATATATTAATCTGTGATTCTATCCAGAAACAGAATGTCTAAGAACTTAGAACTAGTTTTCATTAAAATTTGATTTTGAAATTTTGTTCTTGTAGAAGGAAAACTAAATTCTTTGAGGATGAGAGGTGCTAAAGAAATGCCCCCAAAGGGGGAACTTTACTAAAGACAAGTGCTAGGATTAAAACACTCCATGTAAGAAATGGATTAAAGACATGATACTGTTAAGTGAACATTAGGGTACTGTTGAATAATGCTATCATCACATTCAAAAGATGGATTGCCTGATGTCTGAGAAAAGAACTTTGAAAACTTGAAAACTATTAATAAGGTGAGTACCATGTCTTGGACAATAAAATTCTTGCAGGAAATCATGTGTGTAAAGCACATATGGTTATTATGTGGATGCATGGTGATACTTGTTATAAATATATTTCAGTATAAAGCTTATAATTTGGTTTACTAAAATGTGTGGATTATTGTCCTGAGACTATCATTAAATATAATGAGATCATTCAGAACTGGTAAAGTAGGAGCCAATAGAAAAGGCTAAATTCAATGAAGACAAAAAACAAACAAACAAACAAAACTGCCATAAAGTAGTAACAGAAAAAAAATTCATAGTTACTCTTTAGACTGAAGATCATATTTCAATATCTTTCTAACTCTAAAATATGAGTCCATGTAAACAGCAAAATATAGAAATGTTTACAAAAAAATCAGCTTAAGACCATATGGCAACATAAAAATGCAATCAGGAAGAAATTAACAAGGTCCAACAAGTATTTCAGGCTTCTCACCATGTACCAAAAGCATGACTTGGCAATAAAGCATGGGAAAATTTTGCTGCATCCCTGTTCTCTTAGAAGTGCTAAAATAATGTGTTTTGAGAGTGGGGGCAGGAATTCCCACCTCTAAGTTGAAGCGCAGTGCAATTGTCAAGCTCCCAAGTTGTTTCTATTATAAATGATACTTAATGAAGAATGTATTCTCTTTAGAAGTCCCTAGGAAAGGAAATGGAAAAATCAGCTTTTCTTTACGCATCCACATGGGTGACCTGGAAAGACCACTGATGTTAGAATCAGGATTCTTGGTTGGAGCAGCATTAAACTGAAGGTAATGATTGTAACAGTGGTCCAGAGTTGTTATTTCTGTGAAGAGCTTTTATATGCTGAGTAAAAATGCCCATGAACACCCTTTTCTACATTCTAATTTAAAATTCACACATTTTATTTGATAGAGAAAGAAATAAGAATGCTAATTCACTTGTTAGTCTTCTTAAAAAGGAAATCTATGGGACTCTATGGAGATTATGTTTTGTCTAGGAATAGTAAAATAGATTTCTTCCACTTAAATAATAGAATCACTTTTCTTCTACGAATGTCTCTAGCATGAATCCTATGATATAAAAGAAGTTTGAAAGACTGGAGAAAATACAGTTTTAACTGACTTTAAGGCACTTAAATATATGTCCAGAATCTGATACTAAAGGTTCTAACTTGATGAGTAGCTGCGAAATAAAGGTTACTTCTGGCAAAAACTGTTTCTCTAATTCTAGTGGAATAATAATGTAAGCCTTTGTATTTAGAAATGACTATTGTTCAAAGAACTTAAGAGTGCTATAGCATGTCATCAAATACTAACACTTCCTTAAGGTAGTCAAAATGTTTATTTTTCCTAATGAGAGAAAAGACTGCAATTCTTACAAATTACTGAAATCAAGTAGAATAACAGTGTTAAAGATAATAAGAAAAACAAGGCTTTTCTATATATATATATATATATATATATATATATATATACACATATATATGGATAAATCCTTTCCTCTGAACTGGAAAACTCCTCAAAGGACCAGATAAGTATTAGTTCATCAAAAAAGACACACAAAGGTAATACCCAAGGAGAAATAGCTTTCCATCAAAAATTAACTCTTTTCTGGGAATTCTGTGAATGTTTAAACTCATAGCCAAAACAGAGAAATCTGAGGTTTCTTTGAGTCAATCCAATGGCTCACAAGCTGACCAAAATATAAATAGATTCAGAGACAGATGCAAAGACACAGATATGTAATTTATTATTGTTTTATAACTAGATAAATTAGACTTAAAATCCTTCTTATATTAATTTCACTAATTACAACATAGATTTAATGGAATTGCCTAGCTTCTGTCATGGATCATGAAAATCTATTGTATTATATATCTAGTTACAAGTTGTTACAAGTCCTACACACTGAATTTTGAAAATAAATAGTAAAGGGATATAAGCCCTGTTCTTCTTCTTCTTCTTCTTTTAGATTTTATTTATTCATTTTTCAGAGAGAGGAGAAGGGAGGGAGAAAGAGAGAGTAGAAACATCAATGTGTGGTTGCCTCTGGCCTGCAACCCAGGCATGTGTCCTGACCGGGAATTGAACCACGACCCCTGGTTCATAGGCCCCAGTTCAGTCCACTGAGCTACACTGCCCGGGGCTAAGCCCTATTCTTTGATCTGTTCTTGATCCAGGCAATGGTAACAAGGCCCCTAACTTCTGAGAGGAAAAAAAAGCAAGGGTGAGAGATGTTCTTCAAAACAGCAAAACAAAGAAAAATGTAACAAGACCATAAAAGCATATTAAAACTTTGAGAAAGAAAAGCTCTGGCATCAAATGAAAAAAAGTGGGGGGAGGGAACAGGGTATGAAATAGCGCCTCAAACGTGGATTGTAGCCATGGATGTTCAGAACCTCTCAGCAATGTAGATGGACAGGTAATTCATTACAATGCTGAGACTTACAGTAAGCACGTAGGGCAGATCTTAAGCATTCTTTAAAAGGGTGGGGCACTAAATCTTATTTTATAGTCATGCTCATATGAAATTTTCAAAGCTGAGATTACAACATGGATACCCAAGAACTAGGGGGAATGTAAATAAAATGGTAAAGAGGGGGTAATCTCATGGAGGAGAGGAGTAGGCATGATTGACACAGGTGCCATATGGAAAAAAATAGTTTGGTCAATGATAGGTGAACTAAGTTCAACCAAGGCTTGCTAGAAAATGAGCATCTCTGGGGTTATATTTGTGCTGATTTGCAGAGAAGTGAGTCCGTGGCTTTTCAATGTTCTCTATCAGACATACATACTGTCCAAGGTCTCACCCAGAGTTTATACGCTGTGACTCTAACTCTTAAGGAATAGACAATATATAATTAAGTCTAAAAATTGAAAATTTCTTACAAATACTTGCAGTTTTAACTCTCAAGATTCCTGCCAGGAAAGAGATGGCACAATGGACACAAACCATTCACTGAAGAAACAATTGACAAGGCACAGGCAAGTTTAAACGAAATCAGAGGAACGGTGAAAAATCCCAGGATTAAAAACTTGAAGAAGCCACTGAAACTCCTAAAGAGGGCATGATTAGCAAAAGTAGCCAGATGCATATCTATCAGAGAGAAAGTCACCTTGACAGCCATTTCCTTTGATACAGGAATAAAGCCATGTTCCCCACACACAGAGCAGGATGGGGAACAAAAGTATAAAGTGTACCCAAAGAGTCAATGATGGAGTAGCGGCTCATTCTAAATATCTTCAGAGTTGATTCAGTGATTGGTAGAATCAAAAAAACATTTGGGCTAAAATGAAGTCCATTTAGTCTATCATGTTTGTGTGTGTGTGTGTGTGTGTGTGTGTGTACACATTATTCCTAACCAACCAATATAATGAGTGAGGTGAATGGCAGTATATAACTGCAGAATAGTAGTAAGTCCTTTTTTTTTTTAAATGCCCCAAGGATAAAATAATGATTGAAAATAATGAGGATTTTATAGTACAGATTGACACTCATGATTTACTACAATCAGAACAATGGCATAAGACCCAAATTTAGGTAAGAGGAAAAAGTACACTGGTATAGAAGAGGCACAGAGAGAACATTAACAAGTGACAGGCTTGAATCTAGGGTAAGGGAGAATACTCGTTAGGAACCAGAAGTACCAGAAAACTCACATTTTACATACAATTTAACCAGATACAGTACTTGCAAAGTGATGAAGAATTGAAATAAGCACTCTTTATAGAGTCATCAAAACTCTGATTGAGCAGCCACAAACAAGAAATCATTGCTGCCAAGGGCATTGTAAAAATAGGGGCAGTAATACAAAGACATTTATGAATATCTAATTCTTATGTTTTACAAGTGAACATTTCTACATCTAAAGTATACCTGAAAGAAAACAACAGATGGTGTAAGCATTGAAAGAAAAATGCCGATATAAAGATCTGTTCAAGTTAATTAACTAATTAATTCTAGTCCTAAACTAAAGGTCTCAACATAGCCAGGGTGCTAATCGAAACTAGAGGACAAATAAATGGAGTGTGTTCTCCAATGTTCTAGGCTCCATTTAGCTCCATAAATTTCTCCTGAGGGCTATGTGACAGGCTGTTTTCCAGAAGCTATAGGCAGAGATGAATAAACCATGATTACTGCTCATTAGGAAGCTACAGGGATGAGTGAGGAAATGGGTACACAAGCACACAATCTTTTTCTCTAAAAAACCCAGTTGCAAACGGTTGTGAGAAAATAGGAAGAGCATGAAAATAGCTGGAGCTAAGGAATACCTGAACATCTAAATCAGAATATCTATGTATATCTGATTCTGCCACAGACACCTTCTTTAAGTTCCCTGAGTGGGGTTTATGGATAAAAGAAGATCTCTAAGGAAAAACCTTACTGAAAACTTTGTCAAGCAACCCTCAGTGCATAATCTTAGAGGCATATGAAAACAAAAGTAAATTCTGGCTGGTGGCACAGTGGATAAGACTCCGGCCTACCAACCCAAAGGTCTCTGGTTTGATTCCCAGGCAGGGCACATAACCAGATTGCAAACCAGGTCTCCAGCCAGGTCCATAGCTGAGGCAGGTGAAAGGCAAGTATACATTGATATTTCTCCCCCTTTCTTCTTCCCTTCCTGCCCTTCTCTCTAAATATAATGAATAAATTATTTTTTAATAATAAATTCTTTTTAAAAAGTGAATGTGGCTTCTTATGCCAATTTAGGTATGCTTGAGAGTCCTTCTTGTACCTAGAACTGACCTTCAAAGTGAGTGAGAAAAACATAGTACTCACCAACTCCAAAACAGTGGGAAAACACAGAGCTTCCCAGACACTGGATGAGACATGACATACTAGACAGGGAGAAGCAAACCATAGACATTGACAGTGTCTAATGACATAAATCCCCTTTCTTCTCATTTTGACATTCCCAGCCCCTAGGTACCATATCTGAACAAAGGTTCTTCATTGTTACCTATTGCTAGATAGTGAACCACCCCAAAACCTAATGGCTTATAAAACCACTATTGTGTTTTCTCTCACAATTCTGTAAATTGACAATGCTCAGCTAGGCAATTCTTCCCCTCCACCTGATGGTGTCTGAGGTCACTGCAGTCATCTGAGAGCCCAGCAGGGCTACAGACTCCAAGATGGCTCACTCCTGAGGCTGGGGGCTGATGCTAAGCCGGTATGGAGTGGAAACTCAAGTGCGGCTGTTGTCTGAAGCATGTATCCTGCCTGTGCTGCCTGCGCTTCTCACAGCAGCATGTCAGCTGGTGGCCAGTAAAATGCCTCACAACAGCATGCATTTAAAGCTGCCAAGGTTCTTAAAGTCTAGGCCTAGAACAGACACAGTGTCACTTCTACCTCATTCTATTGGTTAAGCAGTCATAGGGCTGGTCCAGATTCCAGAGAAAGGGAAATAAAAGAAAATAAACAAAAATAGAATTCCCAGTCATATGTAGTTCAGTGCAGTGCTTGAGGATAAAATAGCTAGCACACTTAAGAACGGAGTAAGGGATAGTAGTGTGGTGGTGGTACAGGCAATAGACACAAGCTGTCTCTAAAAGAACAGCATCTTTTATCTAGAGTCCTTGAGTAGCAATAGATAATGTTAATTGGCCAAAACTGTCAACCGGTTAGGACTTGAGGACAGTTGCCCAGATGCTGGCTGATTAAATAGAAATCAGAATTTGCACACAGAAGAATACAGAATAAAAAGGAGTCAAGGAAATGAATCCTCAAAATGAGATGAATTGCGGGGCATGAAATCAAGGGAACCTGGCACTAGATCCAACCTCACTTAATCTGGAAGGTAACGCTTCAACCACAGAGTGGAATTCAGTTAAGATGAAAGGAAATCCCTGTAGAATAAATACAGCATTCATTCAGTAGAATGTGTTTTTAGGGAATATAAAATTGAACTATGGAATATGAATATGGTTACCTCAGTTTCTTGTCATTTAAATTGTTCTTCCTGTTATGCTCCTGGATATTCTCCTCCCCCTTCAACTAGATAAGCAACTTACTATTTTGCAATACAATAATGATTAGCTAGGAGTTCTCTTAAACTACCAGGAAGCTTCGTCTGTCCAATCAAAGGGAACTATAGACAACATTCAGTTACTGATATGAATGAATAGAGACTGAATATACTTAAAAAAAAAAAAAAAAGTTGGAAATATTTTTAAGCCAAATGGGTTATTTTCTGTTTGAATTAATTTACTTTTCAAATATATGCCAATTTAAGAAACACAAAAATAACTCTTACTATTTCAAACTCATCATTTACATGTTCATACACTTTGCATTAGTTTTAAATATGTCTTAACTTTGCTACCTTTGCACGTGTTTCTATTTTATTTGTCAGAGGTTTTCTGGTGAGCAAGTTTCTGATTTTATAATGGAAGTCAACAGGAAGATCAGTTTTCACACGTAGAGATTTGCCTCCATGGGCAATATTTGTTTCACAAAGACAGGCATCTATATTCTCTAGCTAACAGTTCGTAGCTACTAGTTGGTCTGTGGGACTACTTTTCTGCTCTTACCTTAACATCAATTAACTGAGATTAGTTCATTTGGATGGGTGAGGGGCAGTTTGCAAAGAAAGACCAAAACAATTTCTGAGGGCTGAAACAGGAGTAGTCAGGCAAAGTTCCAGACAGCAGCCGGGGCTATAACTGCCCAGTCCCCATTCTGACAGCAGTGTGAGTAATAAAACTAAATCCCCTGGAGATACTTTGAAATTTTAGCCTGCAGTATCTTTGGAAATATTTCACAGTGAAATTGTATTTCCAATACCACAGACAATAGTTTTCCCAACCACCTCCTTCCCATTTTCCCAAACATGCAATGACTTCTAGCTCTTCATTTACAATGATTACTTCGATTTATATCAACAGTGATGAAGGGTAAGTCAGCAACTACTTCTGATTTCATCTTTTAAAAATGGTGCTGTGACAGCCCTTTCACTTGCCCAATTGACAGAGGAACTGTGCAAAATCTTCACCGAGTGTTCTAAGCCCTACCTGAAGAATATTCAAAAAGGATGATTAATAAACACTGCAAGAGTAATTTTCTCTTAGGACCTAACATAAGACAAAAGAGAAGTAAAGAAAAAACATTAAATGTTTCCTCTCTTACTCTCGCTCTCACTCCCTTTTTGTTTTTCACATTTTTAACCTTTCTTTCCCCCAGAAGGACCCAAACCACAGCTACCTTGAAAAAAATACATGCTACATGTTCATTTAACTTCTTATTATCTTTGTATGCCTCATCTAATGAATAGGTATTAGAACACTTAGCCTATAGGATGGTTGTAAAGACTGATGAATATGAAATGCTTAGAAGAATGGCTAGCACATGGAAACATTCAATACATGCTGTCTGTGCTTATAAAACTTTACACAGGATTTGGGTTTGCATGTAACATAACTGATCCTAGATCCTCTGTGAATGTATACCACATCCTCCACCTACTCTTGCCCACACTTTTTCCATGCATATTAAATCATTACATTTTATATCAAGAATTATAAAGTAGTATGTAAGAATAATGGAGTTGGTGCTGCCAATGACTGATAAAATTTACATACACACACACACACACACACACACACACACACACACATATATATATATATATATATATATTTTTTTTTTTTTTTTTTTTTTTTTTTCTCAATGTATGGTTGCCTTTCACCTGCCTCCAGTTACAGACCTGGCTGGAGACCTGGCTTGCAACCTGGGTATGTGTCCTGGCTGGGAATCAAACCAGCGACCTTTGGGTTTTCAGGTTGATGCCTTATCCACTGTGCTACCAGCCAGGGCCTATTTGTAAAACTTTATAAATTAAACTGCTTCTAGATATGATGATGATGGTGGTAGTGGTTGCCTGTTATTTACTGAGCACCACATGTTGTCCAGGCATTGTGCCTAAACTACACATTAGTTTTTTTATATAAGTATCTCTGCATCTATTTTATAAATAATAAAACTGAGGCTTAAAGAGGTTTTATAAATTGCATTCCTCTTTCTGGTGTCTTCAAAGTTAAATTATTTTTTATATTTTACTTTTCAATTACAGTTGGCATTCTATATTATTTGATATTGGTTAATGATAAGTTTTTAAAGTATTACTATTTACTTTAGTCCACTTCCTTAATACCTAATCAAACTCCCCTTTCCCCATCACTGAAATGAAGCTAAATCATCTTTGGCCTCCTGATTGCCAAATCAAATTAGCCCTTTCTCACCTTATCTTATTTGATCTCACTACAGCAAATGATGCTGTTGACCAAGCCCTCCTTCCTAAAAATGCCTCTATCTTTGGTTTTCATACCTTATTTTCCTGGTTTTTGCCTATATCTGCTTATTGTAGTCAGTTTTTAAGGTTCCTACTCCTTTGTATCCTGTAAGAAATTGGCTTCCAAATATTTTCATTGTAACCATGGGAGGAAATGTATTTTGAATAACAAATCTGTACTCAAAAACATGTTTATGTCATGCCCTGAAATAATACATCCTTACTATGTGCAAATATATACTGATAAATTTGTTTTTAGCTCATTAAAAATAATTTTGGTCATAACTCATCACATTAATTTCCTAGCTTATGCGTTCTTAACATTCTGTTTCAACATTGTTTTTTCTTGCATGTGGTTCAAACCAACCCTGAAGTGAACAACCTACTTGGTCACAGCTACTCAAACATCTGTCATACTAGCACATGGGAGTAGCAAAACCCAAAAGACTGAGGTAAGAGTCTTGGTTAAGCTCAAAAAAACTTAAAACAGAATTATAATGAAGTCCCCGAAGCATTTTTAAAATAAGTCTATAGAAATCAAGGAAGTATATTACTAAGTTTTTAATTGAATGAATAAATACTATTTTAGGACATGAGCTTTAAATAATTACATAATAGATATCCTCTCTAATTTTGAATAAAAAATATTCACTATCAAAAAAGTCTTTAAAATAAATTATGGCACTATGATTGTTTTCTAATTTTAATATTCCAATTCCTAATGAAAAAGCAAACAAATTAGTGCATCTTTTGTCTATAAGCACAATAAGCACTATAAGCACTGTTTTTCCATTCATTAATACATTAACTTAGCAATAGCTATTTAGCATTTTCCATGCACAAGGTATAGCTCTTGAGGTCACAAAGGATACAAAGATACACCAGACACAGACTTCTGTCTCAAAGATGGTATATATTATGTATTTATTCATCTAAATATTTTTAAATAATAATGATTATTTTTTTACTCCTTTCCTGTCTCCCAAGCATTCATACATAGGTAATTCATTAGCTTTTTAATTCAAGAGCAATGATTTTTAATCATGATCATTCAACTGCTACTGTAAACTCACATGTGACAAGTCATTTGTGTGGGGCTTTTTTGTTCATTTTTGCATTAAATTCAAGTACTCTTTACATTCTTTATCTGTTGATAAACACTTAACATTTAGATACAAATGGGTCAGTGATTAGCTATGATCCTGTTGTATTATATGCAGTAAATATTAATAACCAACTAGATTTTAAAACTAAAGAGCAAAATCCCAATAAACTGGATTTTTTGTCTATTTTTAGGACTTGCTTTTATGACATAAGCAAAATCCATTATTTAGACAACAATTTGTTATACATTGGTTTCTAATCTCAAAGAAAAAGATTATGTTTTGATCTTTTCAGAGTCTGTCAGGTAATAGTATTTTTAATCTAGTAGAATTATTATTCAGTTAAGATATATAAACCCTTACAAAGTAAATTAATCCTGCAGGATGTGAATAATGTCTAGTTCTGGGGCATTTTAGGAATGACTGTGCCATGAAAATGGTCACCGAGGGCAGGGTTCACAGGGTGCTGCTGGGCCAGCAAAACAATGCCAGGTACAGCTTGTCCCGAATGGTTTCTCTTTCGGTTTGGAATGGCAGCCTAATTGTAGAGAGAAATCTTAGTCTAAAATCATGCCAAGGACAGTCTAAAGATATATATCCTACAACATAGCAATTCTACTTCAAGATATACATCCTTGCATATATGCCAAGAAGTTGTCATACATGTGAAGATGTTCCTCCCAGCATTATCTATAATAAAGAAAAGCTAGGTGCTGGCTGGTGGCACAATGGATAAGGCATCAGCCTATGAACCCAAAGGTTGTTGGTTTGATTCCCAGCCAGGGCACATAAACAGGTCTCCAGCCAGGTCCAAAGCAGGAGGCAGGCGAAAGGCAATCATATGTTGATGTCTCTCTCCCTCTCTGCCTCTCTCCCTTCCCCTCTCTCTGGAAATAACAAATAAAATTTTTTTAAAAAAATTGACATGAAGGCATTGCTGGAGGAAATGGGGTACTGGGTGGAGGGGGGTAAAGGAGGGGGGAAATTGGGACAACTGTAATAGTAAAATGAAATATATTTTTAAATAAATTTTAAAAAAGAAAAACTAGAAGGAACTCAAATATTCAATGTAAGCGCATGCACACATGCACACATAGGTTCTATAATGTGAATACTATAAAATAAATAATCTATACGTAAAATTATCCTTAAGCATAAGCATAAATCTGACTATTAAGTGATAAAAGTATAAATCAGAGACATACATACAACATAATATCACATGTGCAAATTTTGAAAGTATAGGGTGGTATGAGCATGGTAAATTATAAAACATAGCTAAACATATATACACCACCTTTAGAAGAGAAGTTTCTTCTGAATAAAAAATAAGAAGATAGGATGGTAAGGAAAAATTTCATTTGCACCTTTAATAATCTTTTAAAGATTTGAAATACATGTGGCCAAATCTTTACATTAGTTAAATCTGGACAATAGATAATTCATGTTTTTGTTTCTTTTTTGATTTCTTTTTTGTTTCTTTTCTTTGATTTTCCTTACAATTTAAACATTTGTGGTTTTTTAAACTATATTTTTAATAATACAAGTGAGACCCTGGCACAGTGGATAAAGCCCTGGCCTGCAAACCCAAAGGTCGTTGGCTTGATTCTCAGTCAGGATACATAACCAGATTGCAAGCCAGGTCTCCAGCCAGGTCCTTAGCTGGAAGCAGGTAAAAGGTAACCATACATTGATGTTTTTCTCCCTTTCCTCCTCTCTCCCTGCCCTTCTTTCTGAAAATAATGAATAAAAAAAATCTTTTTAAAACCACAAGTGACATGTAAACTTGGATCAGATCAAAGCCAGAGTCAATTTCTAGTGTAAGAAAATTGTAGCTGGAGTTAAATGGTCTCATCAATTCCATCAAGCTAATGGTGCATTTATTACTGCAGGAGCTTTGCCCAATCTGAAGTTGACACTAGAGTAGAGTACTCAGTAAGACTGAATACTGTCTCAGTAAGTTGACCCTAGGGTAGGGTACTCAGTAAGACTCAAAGAGACTGGGCAGTTGGTCAGTGTACTCTTCTAGAATGCTGAACTCCACGCAGAATGGAAAATAAGAATACTAAGGAGGAACTAGTAGAAAGTGCACTGCCTAAGTTCTCCTGATAGGGGACACAGGATAATAGGCTCATATAAATAAAACTAAACTGAGATTCCTAATTTTCTATATAACTTCATCAAACTATATAAAACAAGGCATTGTGCCACATATGTTCTTCACATATGTTGCTCCATTTTATACTTATATCCAGGTTTGATTTTATTATCTAATTTCATGGATAAGGGAGCTGAGACATTATTAACAAGAGATGAAACTGGAGTTTAAACCTAAATAAGGGAATGAAAAAGTATAAAAAAGGAGAAAGAGGAAGCAGAGGTGGAGGAGGGATAAAAAAAGTAGAGAAGAAAGTTCTGAGAAATACAGGAGTGAAAGAAGGGAAGAAAAAGAATGCCTTCAGAATATATTTCAGTAAAAGGAAGATTAAAATAATCGGTGGGTTAGGGGCCTCAAGGGCAGGAATCAAGTTAACAGAAATCCAATAAGATTGTGGTTTTTTTCCATAAACTAGACAAACCCATTGTTGCTACAGATGTAAAAGCTGACCAACAGTGGTCAACAATTCTACCTAAAGAATTGGTAGAAACTACCCTTAGGCAAACAAAACCTTATCTTCTATTTCAAAAATCTATTCAGGTGAATATTTGTACCACGAAAAAAAAAAAAAGAAAGAAAGAAAGAAAGAAAGAAAGAAAAGGATAAATGATTCCACATAAACTTGTATCAACATTCAGTTGGAGAAGTAGGAGAAAACTGAACATATACCAGTCCAATGAGAACTTTATTTTTACATCTTACAGCTAACATTCTAGCCTTATAATGAAAAGTCATTTTGACATTTTTTAAAACAAAAGACAGTTTTAAAAGCTCCGGTTGGCTTGCATTTTTGTCAGTGTCTGCTGTTTTCATGAGGTAAAATGCAGTGTAGACCAAAAGTCTGACTGTAGATCCCTTGGGAAAACAATTATTCAGGCAACTTGAAGGAAATATGTGACAGGAAATGACTTGTGAAAAGGTTCTAAGAAAAATAGCCAAGTTATAAGTGAATGATGTTTAACTTATAGGAAATTTATTTTTAAGATTTATAAGTTATAGAGAAGTCTTAACTATTACCAAATAGAGAATTGGACATGTTTTTGTTCTCAGCAGTTGAAAATAGAATGTCTTTGTGCCGTAGGAAAGAATGGCAACTTCTGAACCCCTTTTCACTGTGCATCCTCCATCTCCCACCTCAGGGGAGAACCAATGAGTTAAGTAAACATAATTAAGACCTAAATCACACTCCAGGTAACATGAATTGGAGCTATTTTATGATTCTTGCAGGCCCCACAGTAGAACAGGAAAGAAACCTTACAATCTTCAGTGCAATTATGGGGCCCAGTTGGCTCAAAGCTGTGCCAATTGCGTAAAGAAAGTAAAAAATATGTACTATCTTGATGTTCTGTCATGAAGGGAAGCATATGATTAAGCTGGGGCAGTGAAGTAGAATAAATTTTGTTTTCCAAAGGAAGTGTTAGACAAAATGTCAATTTAAATAGCAGTTAAAATTAAAAGGAAAAAGTTACCTGATTTTTGAACCCATCAACCACATTAAGATGATGAAAGAGTCAAGTTATATGCAACATTCATGAGGAAGTTTTCTGGATAAAACTTTTCAGACTGCAGAAGGAATAAGCAACCAGATAAAACAGTAAAGTTTGAGGAAACTTCAGGAAAGAGAGATCCAGAAATAAAGGAGGATTTACATATAGCCCATAAAAATAATTCACGAAAGCAAAATCAGCTTCAAACATCTGTTGGTATTTGCATAGAGCCATCTTTTGTCAACATAGTCAGAGTAAGAAATTTTCTGCTTCCTTTTAACTATTCATTACACCCTCCTTTATGCCCACCTTGCCCCTAAAATCAGCTGGGACAAAAAAAGTAGGCAGGAAGTAAAAACAAAAAAAGTTGACTGAAAGTTCTCCCTTCCCAGTAGGCATAGAGTAAGAATAAAGGATCATGAAAGCCAAATAGCTTCTGCTTTTCCCAAAGTAAATGCTAAAAAAATAAGAATAGACTTCTTTATAGATCTCTAAATAAGCAGATCTGTTTTAACTTTCTTTATGCATTTACATAAGTTTTTTTAATTTTTTTCAAAGTATCATTTACAAATCTAGTTTATTTAGTCTTTACTGATTTCTTACATTATCAGTTACCAGCTTTCTAAGGAAAAGAATTATATTACTCTCTGTGTGTTGATTCTAACATGTCTACAATAGGGATCAATGTTTTCTTTTTTGTTTGTTTGATTTTATATTTTGCCTATGAGCTATAGCTAAAGAGGTATGAGGGAAAATTTGAAGAATCAACATACTGCCACATTATTTTACATAATTCCATCTTTTCATGCCTAGTAACTCCACTCCTATAGTAGAGTTTAAATGTAAGCAAAAATTAAATTTCTTCATGACTCTCTACATGGAAAAAGACAGTTCAAATGTGGAATCCATGCAAAAGCAATCTATCAAGTAAAATTGTAAACTGTCACTAAGACCAATTACCTAATAATATAGCAATATTGACAATGTTCTTTTTGCTTCCGTTTAGTATATTTAACTTTTAGTATGCTAATTTCAAAAGACATTTATTTATTGTATTCATTTAATTTGACTTTCCATTTCAATTGAAATTATTATTATTTCTAAATAAAATTTGCATTACTTACAAAATCATTTCATTTTTATATGAAAATGTTAATATCCTACAAATGCCACTAGACTCAACTACCATATTCTAACTAATCTTTAAAACAATATTATGTTCTTATAATGCTGTTGTAACAACGCCACTAAGCAACTGTTAAACATTCCAATTCAACAAAAACTCATGAAGCATTTGTCCACTCAGGTATTGTCATTTCCCAGACTGTAAGTGAAAATCTTATAAACAAAAGGTAATCATTCATAATGAGGAGGCCCTTAGTGGAACTAACTTTATAGCTTACACCTTCATCTCACAAAGTCTTGTTACCAGGAGCAGTCGGGGGTGCCAGGGAGTCTCCTTCATTGACCAAGATGGTGCAGGGGAGGTTCTTACACTGAGCGAGCCAAAAGCTAGAAAGAGGAATGGACAGGGCCCAGGTTGTCAAAAGCTAGCAAAATCTTTGCATAAGAGGGGAAAAAGGCTCCCTTACCTATCGCTTTAAAAGCCACAGACTTGAGCAGGAAGTGGGGAGATGGTCTTTGAGATGGGAGTGCACCTTCTCCCAGGTCTTCTGGGATAAATAAACTTCTCCTTTTGCACCAGCACCTGTCTCACGAGTTTAGTATACCTTGAAGCATACAACCCAACCTGTGTTTCAGTTCCAGTCTACGGAGATTTTTGTGAAAAAGCCTTCTACAGCTCATAATTCTTACAGGAGCTAAAGGTTTCCTGGAATAAGGCAGGGGAAAGCATATTCTTTCTAACTAAAGGATAAGGAGCAAGACCAGGCTGGAAGCTGGTGAGTGACTGTGCTTGCTGAGGGTTTTGTGGGTTCAGAGAGTCCTGTCAGGCTGCAGAAAGCCAAGAAGACTAGAAGTGGGGATTAACAGAGCTTTGTATACCCCTAACCACATCAACCTAAATCTTCAGCATAATTATTGAAGATCTTGCCAAAGATCTACCTTTAACAAAACAGGAAACTATGCTTTATTGTCTGAGTTTAAGGTAAACTGACAACTCTTGCTAATTATTCTATAATGACTAAGCATCACACAAGCACACAGCAATCATTTAACAGTAACCTTGCTGTAAACATGTTTAATCATTGCAAGGATAGTTTGAGTATGGAAAGGCAGAGCCTGAAAAAACAGGACCTACAAAAAATGTTAACATTCAGGAAATAAACAACTTGATTAATGAAACCGCTTTTCTATTACAGGACCTCTTTGAGTCCCATTCTGTGAGATCTTTTTTAATATTTAACATTTTTTGAACAAACTGCCTGCCACTGAAAAGCAGCTTCCTCCAGCTGAGAAAGTGAAGACAACGTTGTCACTAGTGAATGGAGTGGATAATGGCTCCTTAGGATCATTGATAACCAAAGCAACATATTATTCAGCTGTCTGAGAGTCTCTAGGTAGATCAGTAGTTTCCAGCAGCAAATTTACAAAAGAGGAGGGGAAAACTTACAACAATACCTGAACAGCTGTCAGAAGATCCCTCAAACAGAAAAATGTATATATACCAACAAAAATAAAAGAATAAAATAATCTGAAAAGGATTTCTAAGGATTGGGGCACTGGGTGAAAGAGGTGAAAGGACTAAGCACAAATTGGTAGTTACAAAATAGTCACAGAGAAGTAAAGCACAGAAATATAGTCAATCACAGTATAGTAGCTGTGTATGATCCAATAGGATACTGGAAATATTGAGGGGAACACTATGTAAAGTTTGTGATTGTCTAACCACAAAGCTGTAATACAAAGCAATGCAAAGCAATATTTAAAAAAGAAATATATGTAGAATACTCAGATTATGAAGAAGAAACATTGTTGAAATGAAATAATAGATTACTTTCTTCAATAACAAAAGAGCTGAAAACTTTTTTCAAGACTTTGGAAATTTTGGAAAGAAAAAAAAAAGCAGTAATAAAAATTAAATACACAATTTATGTATTTTAAACTAGAATTTTATTTTTATTTTTTTAAGTTCTTTTTTTTTTCTTTTCTTTTTCTTTCTTTCCTTTTCTTTGAGATGTTTATTTATTATTTTCAGAGAGAGGAAAAGGGAGAGAGGCAGAGAGGGAGACATCAACGTATGGTTGCCTTTCACCTGTCTCTTGCTACAGACCTGGCTAGAGACCTGGCTTGCAACCTGGTCATGTGCCCTGGCTGGGAATCAAACCAATGACCTTTGGGTTCGCAGACTGGCGCCTTATCCACTGTATCACCAGCCAGGGCTAAAGTAGAATTTTAAAAGTCACCTAGAACACAGTAGGAACACTAAGGAGTTGAAATTCCTCTTAACTGTAAGAAAACTTAAATTCCAAGACTCCCTCCAACCTTGGATTTAGTCAATATATATTTGATTCCACAAATTAGACACAGCCATTGAGATTTTGATTTGGAAGTGAGTGAGCCAAGGAAGAAGTTAGCCAATTAATGCAACTTTTACTTTTCCTGGTGGTGATAAGCATGTGGGGTTTTCAGCAGTTGCAATAAGGTCTTCCTGGTGTAGAAGGGGAGGGAAAGTGACTGACAACAAGAAGCCAAGTTATTTTGTAATCCTAATTCTTAAAAACCCCTCCCCTGTGGATAATTCTGGTGAGCATTTACATAAGATACAAAGATATTTGCTCACTTTTCCCATTACAAGAGGTGTACCAATATGTACATAAGCCTTTCCTCCATATTTCCTGATCACCAGTCTTCATTAATCTTTAAGTTTCTGTCACTTAGCAACTAGCCAAACAATTAGCTAATACCCATAAGTCAGTATAGGTACCTACCACAGCCATCTTTCTTTCCATAAAATCTGAGCAACCAGAGTAGCTCCAAAGACTGTTTTCTTGAAGGATTTTACTTCACCACACTCTTTCAGGGCTATACCCCAACAAAGCTATAAAGTAGAAGCTACCCACTTCCACCTGACAATGACCCATCATGCAGATTTATCCATAAACTAGGTCCATTATTCTTTGTCCTCCATTAAATAGTAACAAGGAACTTCCTATGAGGTGGGAGCTGAGAAGGAAACAATGAAGAAACAGATACAGCAGGAATCCAAACCTATATTCAAGTAGTCCACTATGACATCGAACCCTGTTTAAACAAAGTCTTTTATAAATTACTTTCTTTTTTTAATGGAAAGCTGCTGTAAATGCAGTTTGATGTTTCAACAGATCAAATAATACTTGGTTCATAACGGAAAGCTTAGGCCACATGATTCCTTGGTATTCCATAGTCAGGTGTCTCTCTCTACCCAGACCCACCAGCTACTTTTCAAATGGAGAATGATGGTTGGCCAAAGAAAGTGTAGCTTTACCCTAAAACCTTAAAGGCAGGTGATGTTATTTTCTTCAAACGCTTTCCAATTTCTCTATAGAAAATTTTTTTTGCCTCAAATATTTCCAATAAAATTATATCTGTTCAGCTATAAGGAGGAAGTTGGAGGGCAGCAAACTTCCTGGAATTACTCCAAAGCCCTTTCTGTATATCCAGGCTGCACTCAAAACTAGCAGCATTATTAGATAGACAGTGATGGGTTGAGAAACATATCCAAATACATTGCCTCCAAAATCCAAAAAGACCCATGAAGTGGTATGTCTCACAGTTCATACCAGGCCTTGCAAGGTACAGAACAAGTCTGCCACCTTAGACATGTCCACATAAAGCACATACTGATATGGCCTGCAACACTGCATCCCAGAAAACTCACCAGTATGGCAGACCTCTGATATTTCAAGGATTATTTCCCACCCTCTAGAATAAACAAGTCTTATTAAAATCTCTTAGGCATTTGTTACTTTATTTTTGCTGGGTTCAATTGTCATACTGTCAGCATAAACCTGTGTAATGTTCTGTTGGTTACCAAGAAGAAAAGGAACGCTCTGAATGATATACCACGATCTAGAGAGAACATAAAATTTGATACTGTCCTGGGGCAAGTCAGAAAAATTGTGTTGCCTCTGAAAATTGCTTCTAATTCTAGTAATTAATGGGAATTGACAAAAGAGCATTTTCTGGGTCAATAAGTCCATATCAAGTTCTGGGGACTATGTTAATTTGCTCCAGTAAAGAGCCACATTTGGAACTTCAACTGTGGCCTCCATGGTCACCTGATTACGTGTGATGGTCTAGTCTGGTTTTCTATGGGTCATCTGAATTTTGGGTTAAATTTTCAGTTAATGGTCAAAATATTGAACTAAAAGTAGATAAGATATGGTGGGAATTAGTATTTGTGCATCTCTCAAGTTTTTGAGGATGGGGCTGCTCTCTTACACAGGATGCAGTATTGCTTTCAATGCACAACTGTGCTTGTGATGAGGGTTGTTGGAGACAGTTACAGGGGCTTCCTTTGGCCCTTCCTGCTCTAACAGGCCTTCCTTCTTGGATCAGAGAAACATTGTTGTGTTCTGATGGATATTATATACATTCTGGGTCTGGGAAAATAATAATAGGACAGGTCTTAGTGTGTCTAGACACTCTGTGAGATGGAATAAAACCAAAATTTCATCCCTGACTTGACCTGCATAAGCCCCTGCTGTGTCCAGGAATTCACAGGTACATTTAGGGTCTTTTAGGGCTCAACAAAAATCTAAAGCCAATATCTAATTATCCCTAGGAATGTCAGGTTTTTTCCTTTTACCTTGTGCTCAGTCACTCTATAACTGAGGTCCCTCTGGGAAAAGTACTGAGAAATATTACCACACTCAGATGATGTTAAAAAATTTAACAAATGCCAAATCCAGGGTGAGTGCACTCCTTGCAATAAATTCGGTGTGATCAAGCCTTGTATTTCCACCCATTTGTTTTAATACTACCACACATGTTGCCAAGGCTGTTTCTGAGAAAGACCAATGATTTTTGGCATATAGTTTTCCTCCTAAACTTATACGTCCCCATAGGGGCTATTTTGATGTGTACTTCTTACACTTGTCCTGGAGGCAATGAGAATAGATGAAGGTAAGCCAGGAAAAAAAAGAATTCAAACAAAAAAGAAAGAAAGAAAGAAAACCCTGGCGTTACCCTGTGAGAAAACTGTCCCCGAGAAAATGATTGAGAAGGTTTTGATGATGAAAAGGGCTACTTCCCTCACATGGCAGAGATAGCCTGACTCTGTCAACAAGGATGGATCATAGGAATTTGAAGGTTCAAAATTCTTGTTTTTTCATAACAGAAGTATAGATTTCCTGTTTCCATTGACATGGAATAAAAAAATAAAACATAAGTTTAAAAGGTAATTAAACTTAAGTTGTAATTTTGTACCCCTCTTCACAAAGCTAACCTGGTTTTGTTCTTTGATTGGATTATTCGGATTGGTAATGGTAGTGTTAAATACCTGGCCAAACAATGATTAAGCTACTTATTTCTGGAAAAAAGAGAAAATTCTTGTTTTTCCCATGTCTGCTGAAAAGTCCCCATTTTGAGGTCTCTTTGTTCTCTTTACCCTGCTTCACAGTGCCTTTACTCTGACTGGTAAAAACCTAGCATTTAATTGTTGCTACAATTCTGTGAGCCTTATAGTCAGGCAGATCTTTACACTGTCCTGAGCTATGTCTACTCTGCACCTACAGCAGATGACAGATAACTTCATGCCTGCAACAAGGCCTGATAGTCTCAACACTTCTTCTCAATATATATTCCTATTCCTCAATTTCTCCATTTACCCTCCTTACATCTCTTGGGATATAAGAAGAAGCCAGTTAACTCCCCAATCTCAATCATCACTATTGCTGTCATAGACCCTAAGTGCTACAGCCCCTTGATTTCCTAATTCCTACGTTTAATATGTGGTATCCTGTCAGTTGTATCAACATTACCTCAGAGCTTGTTAGAAATGCAGCCTATTAGACACCATCACACATGTTGTATCTGCAGCAGATTTTAACAAGAACTGCAGTGGTTTGCATGTACATCAAAATGTCAGAAGCACCGTCCTAATTATTTGCCTTCCTGAGGTGCTATCACTGGTGATAGTTTGAGTAACTGTGACATCCCTGCATGTCATAGATTTGACTCACTGTCCCCTTGCAAGAAAGCTACCTCTACTTTTTTTACTTTATGGGCAATCCGATCTCAGATAGCATTTTTGGCAGTCTATTTTCTGAGACTTTGTGGTACCAATTACTTGATCAATCAGGGTTCTAGTCAAAAAATGGATGACACAAAAATTACAATAACTTAAGGATGGTGATAAATGTGACAAAATATCACAAAATGTGTATAAACAGAATAATATATTATAAAATTGTTAAAGCTGAATACACATGCATATACTAGAGAGCCTTCTGTAGGAATTTAACCCTACTTAGGATTACTCTTAAATGTCATGTAATTTTTGTGTATCTATTTATTTTACATACATGTACACTTTGTTTCTATACTAGGGTTTAGGAAACAGGAAAACGCACAAAATCAAGACAAAGCACAAAAATAAATTTGAAGGAGAAAATAGAATGGAAATGCAAAGAATGATTTCATGGAATCAGAAATGAGAAAATGAATCATTAGAAAAAGATGATATGCTATGTACTTGGGACCAAACATCTAGCAATGAGCAAGGAAGCATGCACAAGGCTAGGTCTCCAGAAATAACAGCTTTTCCTACTTGTACACCGAAAATAAATATCTCTTACTCAAAGAACAAGCACTATGTAACATAGTGTCATGGTTTTTAACAATGACTTCATAAAAATAATAAGTATCTAAAGTTTGTGGACTGAAAGATTAAATCAACATTGAAACTTCAAAGGTACTGCTGAGTGTGTAAATACTTTGTCCCAGTATCAAATACTTAAGTCAAAAAAAAAAAAAAAACAAAAAACTAACAGCCCTGGCTGGTGGCACAATGGATAAGGTGCCAGCCTAGGAACCCAAAGGTTGATGGCTCGATTCTCAACCAGGATAACATAACTAGGTTGCAAGCCAGATCTCCAGCCAGATCCATAGCTGGAGGCAGGTGAAAGGCAACCCTACATTAATGTTTCTTGCCCTCTCTTCCTTTATCCCTTCCCCTCTCTCTGAAAAATAATAAATAAAATCTTTTTAAAAAAATGAACAAAGCATGTAAATACAGATCTATAATCTCTTCTCTTAAATTCTTAGAGCATTGTATGTTTTGCAATTTTAAAGTTTTCCAGTACCAGAAGTCTAATACAGGGTACGTAGCATCTATGAGAAGGCATTCCCAGGGGAAATCTGAGGCAGCAGCCCATAATCAAACATATTAATACATTTGCAGTACAATTCATAAATGTTCACATGAAGAGGGTAAATAAGGACTGTAAATATCCTCATTTCAGTTTAAGGTAAGGTTTGTCACTAAATATCAAAGAACTTGAGGTTTGATTCTGTTTTATATTTGAAATTTCTTATTATTAAGTTTCAGTTAAGGAAATGTAGCTCTATATCACTCTTCCATTAAAAAGTAGATTGAATTTACTGATACATTATTTGGGGAGAGAAGTATCAAAAATAACTTTAAGTGTTTAGAATCTTTCCACCAAAAATCTTATCTCAACATTGTGAAAGTAAGACAGTCATCTTTGTGATAACCCACAGAGAAATCCTCTCTGGATGAAATGTCAGAACTCAAGATCCAGTAGAGCTGACAACTAGTACTGTTTATTGTCAGGATCTTGTGCCTGTAGAATGTGTGAAGGTACTGGAGATGAATTCTCTTTTCTACTTTTAGTTTTCCAGACACACAAGAGATAAATTAGAACTGAGGCAGTGACTACTGCATATCACCTGGTGACCTTAGACTTGATCTACATATAGTAACAATATGCTACTTTTGGATTGTCTTCCATGGAGGAAAGTTGAATATTTTCTAGAGAATGGCACAAAACTACTTTGTATCAGATGAGAAGAGTAAGTACCTATCAAATATTTATGGGAGTGAGTGCCTCCTCCATTTTTCTCTTCTTCTATTGCAACAATGTTGGAAGCCCCAATTCTCAAAAGACTGAATTCTTAGTATGAAGAAGGGCCATTATTTCATTCCACAATGGTGTTTGAATAACAAAGAAATAAAACTCTACTATGTATGCCTTGTAGAATCTATGGAGATTTGCTATGGACAAGTGACTCCTGTGTATCTCCCATTCTTTCCATAGTCTAATAGAAATTTCAGGGTAGCTAAGCCTCTGTGTTAAGTATTATACAAACAAGATAAGGAGCAAGGAAAAATCTGAGTTAGTAAAAATAACATTTCCTTTAGGAAGACAGGGTGATGGGATGAAAAATTAAATCACTGAATTTCACATGATAATATGACAGTGCAAAATCATTGCTAATGGGACTAAATTATTATCATCTTTCAATTGAATAACCTGGAAATATATATTAAAATTTAAAATAGTCATATATTCTGATACAGAACTCTTAGTTAATAATTCCTTTTCCATAAAATTTTATAAAAAATAAAAAATAAATATAGGAAAGCATACAAAACAAAAACACACAGCATATTGATCTATTACAAAACAATACTTATCATCCAAGTAAAAAATAGAACATTTTAATCATTGTTGTGTTGATCCACTCCAAATTATTTACTCTTTAGGATTTTATAATTATCACTTTCTTACTTTTCTTTACAGTTTTTCCAACTAAGTTTTTTTTCTTGTAATATTTTATTTATTATTTTTAGAAAGGGAGGAAGGGAGGAAGGGAGAGAGGGAGAGAGGGAGAGAGGGGGAGAGGAAGAGAGACATCAATGTTTGTTTGCCTTTCTCCTGCCTCCAGCTACAGACCTGGCTTGCAACCTGGTTATGTACACTGGCTGGGAATCAAACCAGCGGCCTTTGGGTTCGCACCAACTAAGTTTTTATCACTTAACATTATTTTTTTTTCTTTTTGAACCAAATATAAATAGAATTGCCCAATGTATACTACTTTGTATGTGGTCACTTTTGAGAGAGTCATCCATGCTCAGTTTATCTGTAATTTCACTCACTTTCATTGTTGACTAATAGTTTGTCAAAATATACCACCATTTATTTTTCTCTTGATGAACATTGGGTTTGTACCATTTGAGACTATTATAAATAACTCTACTACAAACATTGCTGTGTGTATCTTCTTATACACATGTGCATGCATTTCCCTTGGGTATATATACCTAAGGGTCCAATTGCCAGGTTGCATAATTTTAACTTAGTAGATAATGCCAAACTGTTTTCCCAAAATGAAAATTCAATTTATGCATATACTAGTAGTATTACCAAATAGAGGGTATTAGTTCATTATTTTATTTAATCATTTAGTAAAACAATTAAAATGGAAATTATTTTCTGTATCATATCAAGTGATTTTGCAAAATTTGCTCATTAATTCTAGTAATTTAACAAAAAAAAAAAAATTTTTTATTTCCAGACAGAGGGGGAGGGCGAGAGGCAGAGAGGGAGAGAAACATCAATATATGGTTGACTTTCAGCTACCTCCAGCTACAGACCTGGCTGGAGACTTGGTTATGTGCCCTGACTGGGGAATTGAACCAGCAACCTTTGAGTTCGCAGGCCAGTACCTATTCACTGAGCCATCAGCCAGGGCTAATTCTAGTAATTTATCTGTATTATATTTTAATTATTATGGGCACTGTCATATCATGACTTTGAGGTTGCCATTAGAGAAAATAAAAAGTGTTACTCACAGGAATGATCAAAAAGCAGTGCCCCAAATTTTATCCTAATATTAACCAGGAAGCAAATAAGAGGAAATGATTCCTTTCTGGGAACAGCCTTATTCAGTGGCAAAGCTCTTTTACTAAAAGGGGGATGGACCAAGAGGAGGACATAGTCAGTAATTTTTAAGTCAAATTTTGTGGAGGCCTTTCCAACACAAAAATATAAGGTACTGTGGATGGTAAGGAGTGTAAAAGATTTATCAGATACCTTACCTATTAGGTCATTGTTGAGTGGTTTTTGCAATAAAAAGCATACCACTCTCAGGATGTAAATGACAGGTTATTTCATGGGCCACAATCTGAAAATAGTAATCTGAAAAAGTGTCAAGAGTGGTGAGGCACTGCCAATAGCACAAGGGCAGTCAAAGTGCGATTGGAGCACCCATGGACAAGAACTCATGCAATGAAACCTTCCTCCCCACAAGACACATGGGTCAGCCTTGGGAAGATTCCTTCAAGGGGGTAAAATAACTGTCATCCTAGACTTCTATATGTAGCAGGTACATTTCGAGGATAATGATAAAGATGTAACCAAACTTCTCCCTGAAGAAAAGTTTTAATAAAGTGTTTCTAACAGAAGAAAAGTATTTCTATATGGAATGTTTAGAATTCAAAAAGAAAAGAATAAAGAAATTGTTGACTATGAAGGTAAATTTAAAAAATGCCATATATATATATTAAAATATATTACGTAGTTTTTTTAAAAAGATAGAACTAAATAGCAATACAACCTAACATAAAGTGAGAAGTGAAGAAAAAGAGTTGTCAAATTATTCCAAGGTCCTTATATTTCCAGACAAAAAGTAAAGGCTTTAATTAATTTTAGGCTACAATAAATTCAGTATGTACGTTATAGTTTCTAGGATATCTACTGAAAGAAAAAGTATATATTATGTATAATATACAAGGTAGTCAAGGGGCAAAAATTATGGCTTGATAATTTCAAATCAATCCAAAAATGTTAAGAAGCAGAAGAAAAAATTTAAAAAATTGAAAGCACAATACCAAATGGTAGATTGGAATACAAATTTATCAGTAGTTACATTAAACATATATGTTCTAACTTCTTATAGTAAAAGATAAACATAACCAGACTAGATTTTTAAAAACCCAACTCTGCTATTTTAAAGTATTTCATGTAAAATTTAAAGATTAAGAAGTATGAAAGTAAGTATCAAAACATACTATGCACTACTCTCAAAAAAGAAAGATGGTAATACAGATAAAATACAATTGTAAGCAAAAGCATTACTAGGTATTAAGAAAATCATTTTATAATGGTGAAGATTTAAATTGAGTACAGACAGAATTAATTTTCAATTTGAATATACCTAATAACAGAACTTCAAAATACAAAAAGCAAAAGTTGACAAAATTAGGAAAGATTTATTTTAAAATACTTTTTTTTTAATTTTATTTTATTATTTATAGAAAGAGGGGAAGAGAGAGAGGCAGAGAGGGAGAGAGACATCAATGTATGGTTGCGTTTCACCTGCCTCCAGCCACAGACCTGACTGGAGACCTGGCTTGCAACCTAGTTATGTTACCCTGTAAAATACTTTTCTAATTGACAAAACAAGCAGACAAAAATGTCATGAAAGTTATAAAATATTTGCCTACATAATTTTAAAACTTTACCTAATATTACAGGGATATAAAATATACTATTCATAGCTATGGCAAACCTGACATGAGGGGCACATGCCAAACATGGAACGCCTGCTAAGTACATATTTTTTCAAGTCTATGTAAAAATTTTTCAAACAATGAATAAATTGTGAGCCAAAAAGCCAGTCCTATTAGTTGAAAATGATTGAAAATATACAAATTACAGTCTCTTGCCATCATACATAGGTATCGATTAGAAACATAAGTTAAAAATTAACATTTTCTAGTAAACCATAAGCCAAAGAAGAAGTCATCATAAACATTATAAAATATTTTGAACAGAACAATTATAAATATAATTTACATGAAGACCTATCAGTTGCAAACAAATACTGTCTTAAAAGTTATTCTTTTAAGACATGTATTTATTCTTTTAATTCATGTATTTAAAAAGAAGGCAAAACTGATGAGATAAAAAATTTATTTTATTTTTTACTGAATTTATAGACATGATACTGGCTAACAAAATTATACAGGTTTCAGGTGCACAATTCCACAGTACATCATCTGTACACTGTATATTCACCACCCCCAAACAAGTCCCCTTCCATTACTAGGTACTTCCCTATTTCCTCCCCGTCCCTGTGCCCAGTAGTCATGACACTGTTGTCTGTGTCCATTAGTTTTTTTTCTCTTTTTTTCTTTTTTGCTCATTTCCTCTACCCTGCACCCAACCCCCATTTCCTTCCTCACAGGTGTCAGCCTGCTCTCTGAGTTTATCTCTAGTATTTAGCTTACTTCATTTTGTTCATTAGATTCCACATATAAGTGAAATCATACGGTACTTGTCTTTGACTTATTTCACTTACTATATGCTTTCCAGGTCCATTCATGATGTCACAAAATGTAAGATCTCATTCTTTTTTACACCCACGTTGTATTCTATTTTGTAAATCTACCACTGCTTTTATTTTCCACTAACCTACTGATGGGCACTGGAGCTGTTTCCAAATCTTAACAATTATAAATAACGCTGCAATGAACATAGGGATGCATATATTCTTTCAAATTAATGTTTCAAGTTTCTTCAGATAGGGAAAATTAGACAGATACATGCAAAAAAAAGAAAGGAAGGAATGAAGGAAGGAAGAAAGAAACTAGGCCACCATCTTACATCATAACCAAGAATAAACTCAAAATGGATTAAAGACTATAAAAATCCTAGAAGAAAACACAGTCAGTAAAATCATAGACATTTTTTGTAGCTATATTTTTTTCTGATACATCTTTCAGGCAAGGGAAACAAAAGACAAAATAAACTAATGGGACTACATCAAACTAAAATGTTTTGCACAGCAAAGGAAACCATCAAAAAAATGAAAAGACAAACCACTGAGAGAACATATCTGCTGATACATCTGATAAAGGGTTAATATCCAAAATTTATAAAGAACTTATGAAAAAGAAAATAATCTAATTAAAAGATGGGCAAAGCACATGAATAGACATTTCTCCAAAGAGGACATACAGATGGCCAATAGACATATTTAAAGATGCTTAATGTTACTAATCATTAGACATAAACAAGGTAAAGAAAGTTGTAATAATAATATATTTTAAATCCAAACAAGAAAAGAAGGGGAAGTATGAACATGAAAAACTAATAAAATAGAAAACAGATGACAATTAGGGAGAATTGGCAAATTCTCAAGTTCAGTTTCTAGGTAGACTAAAAATTATAGAAAAATACTGGCAATGGTTGATTAAGCTTAAGGGGAAGAGAAGCACAAATAATCATCATTATTGAAAACTTAAAAGAGAATATAACTATATCTTCCATGGATATTAAAAAGATAACAGAATATTTTGAACAACTTCATAACAAATAGGATGAAAATGCATGAATTTCTGGAAAATTTAAACAAAATGACTAAAAGAGAGGACTATCTTCCATAGTCTTGTTATATTTTAAAAAATGAACTAATCATTGAAAAACAACCCCCAAAGAAACTTCTAAATCCAAAGGTAGGTCTTCATCAGTAAATTCTATAGACATTAGACATAATTCCTATTTTAATTATAAGGCTATTCAACAAAGAACCGCTACCCTCTAACTTTATCCATGTCATAAAATATGAAGAAGATATGAGAAACTGTTCTAAAATAACAAGACTAAAGTTTTGTAACAACTAAATATAATTTTTGATGCTGGATTGAATCTTGAATCATGAGGAAAAATAAAAAGAACATCATTGAGATAAATAGATAGATGTGATTATGAACTATTTACTAGACAATAGTACCTTATCAATGTTAATTTTCCTAATTTTGCTGATTGTACTCTAGTGACCTAAAAAAAAAAACATTTTTATGAAATAGGTGACAAAATTTTGCAGAGTAAAAGTGCATGATTATTGCAAGCTATTCTCTAACACTTTAGAAAAATAGAGAGAAAATTATAAAGCCACTCTGACAATACGTTAACAAATAGTGAAACTGAAACTGGGTGAAATGTATATAAGACTCCTTGTTCTATTCTTGCAATTTTTCTTGAAGCCTGAAATTATCTCAAAATAAATGGTTTTAATCCCAATTTTACATAAACTCATCTACAACACAATAAAAATGTTACACGATCCAGTGTCAGCATCACTTTGTATACTTTTATATACAAAACTTTAATCTCAAAAATCAGAAGTGACAAAAGATAAAAAGCAAAATGACAGGTCAATTCATCAAAGTGAAAAAACACTTTTTAAGCAAAGTTTATGAAATTGAATCCAGAAATGTAGAAAAGGGTACTACATCATGACCAAGTTTCATGTATCCTGTGAATTTGGGGTTAATATTTGAAAAATCAATTAATGTAATCCACAATATAAATGGAAAAGAAGAAACTCAAGTGATCTTATTATTAAATGACAAAAAATAAAGTTCAATGTTGTTTCATGATATAAACTCTAGCAAGCTAAGAATAAAGGAAATTTTTTGTAATTATACAAAGGATATTTACAAAAACCTATAGCAATCAACATATTTAACAGTGAAACATTAGAAGCTTTCCTTTAGGATTACAACCAAGATAAGCATACCTCTGTCACCACTTCTAGACAACAGGCATGTAAGGCTGGCCTAGATATGACCACCCTGGTCATGGAAACAAAAGAAATAAAAGTTTAAGAATTAGAAGGAAAAGTAAAAACCGTCATTATTTGCAGGAAATAGGAGTAGATATATATTTTTAAAATCTCCACAATAATCTGTAGATAAACTATTAGACTTACTAACAGCTTACCAAGTTTATAAAATAAAAATTATACATAATATATATCAATGTGCATTTCTATGGCCACAAAAAGCAATTAGAAATGAGTGTTAAAAGATTACATTTACCAATACATTAAAACATATGAAGGACATAGAATGTATAACATCAAGAGTGAATCCTAATGTAAACTATGGACTATTATTAACAATGATGTGTCAGTGTAGGTTCAATTGTAACAAATGTACAACTCCTCTGAGCGAATGTTGATAATGAGGAAGACTATGCAAATGTCAGTGGCAGGAACTACATGAAAAATTGCTGTACCTTCTGTTCAACTTCGCTCTGAACCTAAAACTGCCCTAAAATTATAGTCTATTAATTTTTAAAAACATATAGTATTTCAGAATAAATCTAATAAGAGAAATATAAAACCTCTATGGAGAAACTTTACTGGGGAATATTAAAAGAAATAAGTGGAGACATACCATAAATATGGATTGGAAGACTTAGTATAAAGTTTTTAAATCCCTTCATATTGGTCTATAGTCTCAATGTAATCCATATCCTTTTCTCTAGAACATAAGCAGATTCTGAAGTTTGTATAAAAGTAACAAGGGACAAGAATATTAAAGGCACCTATGAAAGAGAAACATCTGGAAGAAGTCACTTTAGTAGACAGACAAAACAAGCAAATTTCTATGCATATTCATAGAAATTAAGATAGTTTTGTATTGGAGCGAGGGCCAACAAATCAACCAAAAACCAAAAAAAAAAAAAGAGCCTAAGATACATACACGAGTGGGCACTTGATAGCAATTTAGTAGAGAAAGAATAGTAAACAGCACTATGACAATTCATTACACAACTTGGAAGGCACAATTGGATTCCTACATTCACAATATACAATTATCAGTTCTGAGTAGATGAAAGACCCACATACAAAGTGATAAAAAACAAATATTAATGTAGAATTTATCTTTATGACTTCAAAGTAGGAAGGGATTTCTTAAACAAGTACAAAATCAATAATCATAAAAAGTAAAGTTGACAAAATTTAGAAATGACACCTAAGAACTTTGTTTCTAAAAAGAGTAAAAATTCTAAGGACAGAAAGTGGGAGACTATATGTACAACATATGTATCTGAAATACATAAAACTCAATAAGAAAAAGACAAACATCTAATAGGAAAGCTGGAAATATACATATAAACCAGCTATTCACAAAACGGAAAATCTAAATTGTTAAAAGCAATGCATATATGCTCAATTTCATTGGTAATATAAAAATGTTTGTTAAAAATAACATGATGGCCCTGGCTGGTAGCACAGTGGATAAGGTGCTGGCCTGCAAACCCAAAGGTTGCTGGTTCGATTCCCCAGCCAGGGCACATAACCAGGTTGCAAGCCAGGTTTCCAGCCAGGTCTGTGGCTGGATGCAGGTGAAAGGCAACCATACATTGATTCTTCTTTCCCTCTCTGCCTCTTTCCCTTCCCTTCTCTCTGGAAATAATAAATAAAACCTTAAAAAAAAATAACATGATGACATTTAAAACTTCAAAATACATACTATCTAATTATATTTACCTGAGTTTTGTATGTACGCATGTGTGTTATATACATTATTATTATTATTCCTATCACAAATCTCAAGGCAAAAATGTTATCCAATCATAACAGACGTGCTATAAGCTCACCAATTATTTGTCCAATTATTGCTTAGATGCCTCTAGTTACAAAGACTTAAGGAAACCTGTTCAATCTTTAAGAACTCAAAATTAGAAAGTTATTGCTTTTACTTTTGTTGCGATTAATTTGTTTCTTTTTTTTTTAATTAATATTTCTCTCCCCATGGTGTTTTCCACTTGAATTTTGTTCTAGAATGAATCAAATCATTTTTCACCTGACACAAAAGACTTTAAAAATTAAAATAATAACCCAGAAATAATAATAGTTATTTCACTAGGTAGTAGGGCCCTACTAGCCATGCATGAACTGCAGATGAATTATCATTTTCAGGACATTATGAAAGGTCATATGCATTAAATGCTTTCCCAAAAACATTTCTTTTTTTTTTTTTTTTTTATTGTTGTTGTATGACATCCATCCCCTTTTTGCTCCCCTCTGTCCCCCTCCCCACCCACCCATTCCCCCCAAAGTCAATCCCACCTGTTGACCATGTCCATGGTTCCTCCATACTAGGTTCTTGTCTAAGCTGCTCCCCTTCCTTGCCTCTGCCTTCCCCCTCCCCCCAACCCCTTTCCCCCTGACCACTGAAGGCCTATTCACTGTATTCATATATTTGGTTCTGTTTTGCTTGTTGTTAGTTTTGTACATTATTGTCCCGTAATGGACTGCCTTTTGATCCAGCAATTCCACTACTTGGACTATACCCAAAGAACCCTAAAACAC